>JBBPMP010000094.1:0-66429 GCA_038090395.1 Boletales sp. KT-2023a | reverse complement strand
TCTTCCATCATCCCAAATAGGTTGTGCACGTCGAGTTCGACATAGCCACCATAATGAGTGGCATTTGTGGCCAATGTGTTCGTAGAAAGTGGTCCATAGCCTGGAGGGCGAGACTATGAATCAGATATAAATCATACACAACTGCACATTGTTCACCATTATGTATGGTGTACGGCGGGCTGGTGAGGTCAATATTTGGCTCATCTCCAGCACCAATGCCGCGTTTCATTAGTGCCTCACTAGCCTCCGATAAGCATGAATCCGTCGACATTCCGTCGATCGTCATGTTCCCGCTAGGCCCCCAGAGAGTTTCATTGTAACTTTAAGAGAATCATAATTAGCCAATTTAGTGGTCGACATTCAGCTAATAGACCAACCACTCGGGGTAACCTGTTATAACCGTACCAATCACGCTGAATGGTTGTAATGCCGAGAAGTTGGCCCCAGTACCACTATTCCCGAGTGAATTTTTTTTTCCAAAATTCAGTACCGAGGCCGACTTACCAGGAGTGACTGCAGAAGGAACTTGGTTCATTCATGTCAAGCCAGGTACCAGAAAATGTAACCCCGAGTTCACTCCAATTCATTAGTGCCTCCGTCCACCAAACTTGAGTATTTTCTGCGAACCAGTCAGGGAACACTGTGTAACCAGGCCAAACTTCCCCGATGTAGAGGGAGCCGTCTGGATTCTTGATGTAGGTATCCCTGCATAAAGTGAGATTAACCGTACCACGAAAAATTTTAATAAGACGCACAACGGAACTCCGCTGGAGTACGGATAGTACTGCAGGGACGATTACCAAAGGACTAGAAACATCCGAGACTTGGAGCTTACCACATCAGTTGCGTTGACAGTAACTGCAATACCGACATCTACAATTGGTATATCTATGAAGACGGAATGATTCGACGGGTGCTGTATTCGGAATCATGTGTCAAGCTCTTACAGTGTTGGTGGTTTGCAGTCTAGTAGATCATTGAGTCCCTCTAACGATTGTCATCAAACCAGAAAACAGACCAAGTTCGCGATGAATTGTTGGACTTCGTCGGCCGGGAATCTCACGGGATCGGTTGTGAAGTCCCGGTATGCATCGTATAAATCAATATCGTTCCATTGAACTAGCATTTCTTTCAGTCAAATCCATACAGTACTAAATGAAACTGACCTTCTAGAGGAATGTTCGCAGCACGCATGGCGGCAACATTTGCTATATCTTCACTAATGTTGACATAGCCCCATCTTGATTTTCCCCGCCGATTCTTAGCCAGCGAAGCGAAACTTGGCTGTTGATGACCTACCGGCATAAGTGGAAACCGAAACCCCAAGCCGGTTGCCACATGGGATATCCAATCGTCGCGCCGTATTGGGCAATAACTTCCACGTCGGTAGGTCCGGAGAAAAAGTAAAAGTCGAGAATTCCTCCGATTTGTCGGTACTGGATTAGAGACACATCCGAGTCAACCGGCGTTTGAAGGAAAATATCAGACCCTGCGGAGCTGCCAAACCATCGGAACGTGTTCACGTGTGGCAAATTTTAAATACCTGAGCAGTAAGACTCCAGATGACGACGATGTGTTGGTGGTCTCATTGTAGCGATGCTCCAGGTAGATCGGATGTGAACCATACCTTAGACGCGTCAGTCACGTGGACGTGTCTCTTTTATTGTGTATCACGTGCTTACATGTTCTGGTCAATGGGATCTCCGACGTCGCGGTTCCAGTGGGTCTGAATGGTTCCGACACCACCATCTGTTCCGATATCGCGTCGGAAACCGCTACTAGCAATTACTTCCCCTAGGCCATAGATGTTTGTACCATACGGCAACGCCGATGTAACCTATCCAGAAACCAGTGCCAGTGAGTGTCCTGCCGGTAGTTCAAGGATCAAGCGTATTTACCTGAAGGTACTGATCCTCAAATACAAGTGGAAACCCATCGAATGCCGTGCTAGGATCCGAGGAGTTGAAAGGCGCAATGGGTGTTGGCGGAAGCGAGGTAGTCCTGGTGTCAAAAATAGGCATTGCATATGGCTCCGAGCGACGCGTGATCCAGAAAGCGAATGGTGATGAGATATAATTGAACACAAGGTCGGATGATCCCTTGAAGGATACTTCTGGAGGAGCAGGACGTTCAATGACAGAGTCGGGAATTGTGAATTGCCGATCCGCGGTATCGTAGATTTCAACATGTAGACTGAAGGCAAATGTCACAATCGAATGTTGGAATGTGCACCTTTGACTCACATCGTCTGGGATTGATAGGTGACTTTGATGGTGAGATCCATTATGTCCGTGCCAAACGCGTTACAAGGGTTTCCTGCGAGTGTCAGCTGAGCATTTAGGCCATAGTCTGACTCAAACAGAGATCCCAAAGTGTAACCTATAGTAAAATAGTGTAAGATTAACGGACCACAAGGGAAACGAAAAAATACCAGGGCAGCTGGAGACATTTTTTGAATACGTGGCACTGCCAGTTGTTTGACGTGATAGGAGTGAGGGAGGGCTGGCCCACACCCAAGGAGTTATGGTGAGCAAAAGCCCACTCAAAATTGCAGACAGCATCGTGATGACAGTCTTCTTAGACTTCTACTTGCTCAAACGGCAAGATGCTTGGGTGTATTTATAGGGAGAACCCCGCCTTTAGCCCCGCAGACGGTCCGCACAGCCGTAAGCATCGTCGAGATGCATATGACAGATGACCAACGTGACGCGACCTTGGACTCCGCCGCGCGGAGAAATTGCTGCGACTAGAAATAACTCTATGCGTCGCGGTAAGGCGATAGAAAGGTGACTGATTTGATGAACCTGTCCAGCAGCATTGTGGAGGCGAACACGGCGAGCTGGTGTCACGAGCATGAAAACTTTATTTCTGGCTATATCATTACCGCTGGGAACGACCTAGCCAGAAATCTTCAACTTGGCGTTTCTCAACTCATTGATGAGTCTTTGTGAGAAGTTTGAGGTGAGTTTACACCATTGGGGCCTGCGTAGTGTCAGTGTAGGTCCGCCACGACAACCGCACTCACTGCGTTGCAGTCGCGATCATATCCGAGTCAGAACGCTAGCATTACGTAACGTGCCGCCTTTCCCAGAAAAAAGGGCTCGTAACATCGCGACTGTGTCTCGGTAATGACCATGATAGAACGTGTTTGAATGAACCCATCGACTGATCGACGGCCTGGCACAAATCCGTAAAACTATTCACCCTCACCGGTGGACACCCTCCCAGGACTGGCCATGATAATTACGATCCGTCCATTTTCCGCCAAGATGACATTGTTGGACCTTTCACCTGGCCCCAAGGTCTTCGTTGTTTCAGTCTTATCGTATTCACTGCGATTTCAAGTTCAACCTGGCCGACCATTTGCTCGCTACTGGTCGGTTTGAAATACAGGCCGGAGCTGCGCTGTATCTGCCTCAGCACATGGCGCTAGATTTTGCCCTCAATGCATTCCTGCATTGGTGTGATGATCCGGGTTGCTATGATTATTTGCGTGTGTCCGGTGACATCCTGGCTGGTTGGATCTTCATGATATGTCCTTCCACATTTCAGCATCATCGCATCGTGTCTTGTGTGTCAGTTTCCAATGTCATCGCTTATGTGTACAAATAACATAATTCTGTGGCGTGGACTCAGCCCGAGAGCAAGAAAAGACCCGATTTCACTACATACTTGATCAACCACAATCATCCGTTTCTCCTACAACTCTCCTCCCCATTTTAGTCCGAATGTCGAGGAAGACCTCGGAAATAATCAACCGGGAAATCGAGCTGCTTACTGCGCAACTCAGTGCTCTCCGGTGGAGGGAGGATGTGTTTACCCGGGTAATGGAAGACATCGTTCGACTCCAAAGTTCCAATAGAGCAGAAAGAGAGTCTTTGCTTGCAAAGATTACAGATCTCGAAAGTCAAAAGCAGCCTATCAACTGGCTCCCAACCGAGCTTCTTCTCGAGATATTCCTCATCCGGACCGCGGACGAGAGCACCGACTTGTCAATCGGGCTTCCGTACAATCCAGCGCCAGTCGTCATTTCCCATGTATGCCACAAGTGGCGCGAGCTTGCCCTTTCTACCTCGCGTCTTTGGTCGTTTATTTCTTACCGGACGTCCCACTGGGTACCTCGGCCTTTGTCAGTGTTCTTGGAACGTGCAGGTGTTTCTCCCATCTCCTTCAATTTTATTTCTCCTCCTACGATGACCTCCATCGATCAGAACGCCCCGACGCTCGAATTTGACACCGCGTTGAACATTATCCATGTTTTATTCAGTCAGCATCGACCCTTCCGTTCACTTACCTTTGAATGTAGCTCTGCTCGAAGCATGGAACACGTCACAGCTGGTATCAGCTTGTTCTATGACTGCCTTTATGAACTGGAGTTTCTTGACCTCTCGTTGAGCTCCCTGGACCCTTCCTTTCAAGGCACCCAGCTCCTCACTTCCGATCTGCTATCAAAAGATCAAAATCCCAAGGGTGGTTCAACAGCCCTTGGGCATCTCCGTTTGCAACAGATGCCTCTTTCAATCCTTCCCGCCTTCTTGGTTCGAACAATACACACGTTGGAACTGTCTTACTCTCCTAAGAAACCACACGTCACGTCACCACACCACTTCTCATTCAAGATGTCCCACCTCATCGGCTTTTTGAAGCATACCCCTCAGCTCCGCGAACTCTCTTTAATCGGAGTGACTCCTGTATGGGATGTTGTCACGAGACTCGCGATGAATGCGGGGCAACGACAAGGTGCCACCGAACCAAATATCCAAATGGTTGCATCCACCTTTGAACTTCCAGAGCTGAGGCACCTCGAGTGGAAACATGCATATTACCAGGACATCTTTCCATTTATGTCCCTCGGAATCCTTCCCGTACTGGAACGATGGGATCTCCACATTGCTCAATCACCCACGAAACGTCTGGATGCGAGTCAATTTCGAGGAAATCACATCCACGACCAGGATTCGTTCATACGAGTGGGACCACTCTCCAACGTACTCGTGCTTCACACCCTTAAAGAGCTCAACGTGAACTGCCGAAATGAAGATATGATTGGTTCCTCGCTACGTCAATTCATTTTTCCCTCCCTCACTAAACTTGACGTCACATTCGTCGGTCAACATCCACGCAAACGGTCAGGTTATCCTTCACTCCCCAGATTGGAGACCATCTTTAGGGATCCCCGTCTCCCACTTTTGACCCATCTTTCAATATCCAATTTTGACATCTCTGTCGACCATGGCAAGTCCATGCTGGGTTACATGCCAAACCTTCTTTCGCTGACGTTGGGCGCGTGCACTGGCGTGAACGCATTGTTGGACGCGTTGGCGGAGGCATATGGTTCTTTTCCCCCAGCGGGTGGTTCTCGTGCGAGGTCGTGTGGCGTGCGAGTGTGCCCGCGGCTGGAGGATCTCATCCTGTGGAACTGTTGCGACTTTGACTTTCGAGCACTGTGGTCAACTGTGCACACGAGGTCGTCCGCGCCTGACGACGTCGGAGACGAATACAAGCAGAGGGTTGAAACCGAAGAGGTCGCTTCAGCGGTGCTTGGGCGAAAAATACGCCCGCTCAAGAAGATGCGTCGGCATTCGGGGACCAACGTGTCGCAGCAACATCAACGTGGCGGCTCAGGCGGACCTGGACTGAATTCGGACGGGGCGTCCAGATCGACGATCATTCCCATGCAAGAGGCGTTGCACCCTAGCCGCCTCGCCTGTCTTCATCTCGAAGACTGCCCGCAAATCAGCCACCACGAGGCGCTGTCTTTGGGGAGATGGGGAACGATGGTCATCTATAGGTGACCTCCACTGGTGACAAGGGACTTGTGAGGGCCGCTGCAAGCCACGTCTTGGACAACCAGCGTGGAACTTGTGCGTTCACGCTTTGCTGCTTGACGCGTTGGCGCTGAACCAAAATGTCGTTATTGTAGCATCTTGTTTGTAATCATCAACGTTCTGTATAACAGTCTGATAATCTACAACCTGCGTCATGGCTTGCATTGCCTACTCTCGCGAATGCACTGGTGTTAAACGCCTTTGTTTAGACGCTTGCTAGGGAGTTCTCCACTTGCTCCACTCCAGAGCCAGAAGCATCCGTCGTCGCAACTGACGGGTGTCGTTTGTCGTTGGAGATCATCTAAGTGCTGATCCTACAGCCCAGCCCGTTTCGGCGCTGGGGAAGTAGTATCTCAATATCGCCGCAGTCAAAGTTGCATATATCATTGTAACTCACGGAAGCTGGATGAACCAGCTTAACGCGCTGAGATCTACACGGATCCTTCCTCCGCATCTCCAAGGTTCACTATCTCGCTCACCCAGCAGGACTTTCCGCTTCGCGCATCCGCTGGCTGCTTCGTGGGCCATCAGCGAGATTCCTGCTTTTTTACTTGAGATGGTTTGCCTTCGAACTCGGCAAGGGGGCCGAGCTTAGACGTGTCGTCTATGGCTCGAGTCGCGGTCATAATAGGGACGCCAACAGATACCGAGTTCTTATTCCGGATTAGGGTGACCCACAATCGCATTCACTTCATCTTCCATCGCGCCCGACACTCATCTGGGTTTACCACCCCCGCATCTTTTACAGGTTGTGACACGCCCACGACTACCGAGCCCGTCTCATGCAATCACAGTATCGCTCTGTCCTTTCCGCTACAGGTTCCCGGTGCGTCGTTCGAATAGAGCCGAGAAAGCGCATCAAGCAGGATGTTCTCGACGCCCGGAACGTACTGGATGGTAAAATCGAATTCACTTATTTTCTCCAACCAGCGAGCCTCACGACCCGACAGGTTCTTCTGCTGATAAAGGTGAAATCAATCTCTTGTGGTCAGCGAACCATGTAAAATGAATTCCTTGCAAGATATCGCGGTATCGCAACGTCCTTTCGACGCCTGCCAGCATCTCCTGTTCATGTACCAGATAGTTTTGGTGGGTAGTATTCATCTGCGCTGAAGAAGGCAGCGATTCGGGCAGTCTGCCATTTCGGTTCCTGAGCACTAACAACGACAACCCTGTTGTAACATGCGTCGGTCATAGATCAAACTGACTGTGCGTTGTTATTAACATCTTCGAATGCCCGCTGGGCGGTATCAGTCCAACAGAATGGTACGTTGTCGCTGGTAAGGGCGGAGGACACCCATCGGTACTCGTATGCGGTAAATGCCATCGGCGAGGTATCCGGCTGCGCCAGTAAACCCCCGAAGTAGGTCACAATTTGTCAGTATTTCCAGTTTACGACCGAGTCAACTTTAGCTGGATCCATTCGAATATTTTAATCGTTAACAATGCGACCCAAGATTTTCATTTCTTTACACAAGAACCGCAGGTTTCCTTTGCCAAGGTACAAAATTTCCCTCCGCAAAATATCCAGCATGGTTTTAACGTGTTCAAAGTGTTCTGCCAACGTGTTGGAGTAAATAACGGTGTCGTCAAGGCAGACGTCCATCCAATGCCCAAGTAATGCACAAAAAAGGTGATTCATCAAGCCTTGGTAAATTGCGGGCGCGTTGTAATCCCCAATCTGAACTACAGTGCTGAGCATGTTTCCATCAGGCGTAGTGATAGCGGTGCGTTCTGGAACAATACGAATTGTTCATATGCGTCCTGTCCTTCGATAATGGACTGGTACTTGCCTTTCGTGACACGACGGACTCCATCAAAATCTGGCAAGGGAGCCAACGGCTTCCGGGTATTTTCGTTCTGCTCGTCGCACCATCCATGCCTACCGCACCTGGGTCCAGCAATCATATTAATTAGCCCCACCATTGATGAACCTGCAGGCTCCTCAAACACTCTTGACAAAGACGACATGTGGGATGGTGACAGCGATGACAACGACGAAGCCATGGAACGTGTCGCCGGGCGGGTAAACGCACACTGGTTGGGGGGATGTCACGAATGTGCTAATCCCTTGTTGGATTAACGGACCCGTCCGCTCTTTATTATTCCTAGACATTCGTTGACAGTTGCTCGACATCTGCATCCAACCCTATTTATCATTAGTGGGTAGCTATAAAATCCTTGCGGGCTTTACTCGTAGAGTGGTCTCCTTCGAACTGAGGACGTTATCCAGTTCTTTCGAGCGAACCCCTGTGTGACCCATTGTCACACATGTAAACTGCCAGCATCGTGAGAAGACCAATCCAGACCTCCTTGCAACTCAACCGCTGGCGTGCCCGAATAGTGATCCCAGTGACGAATTTGCGGGAAGACAAGCGAGTAGGTGTGCATGCCATATGCATACAGCGTGTGGTATGTCAAACAAACTGTGGATGGCGTTGGAAGGGCGGCAGTGACTGCGCCGCTGCCTGAGCGCCATTGTAGTACATTTCCATGTCATGAGGTACGACGCCATTACTTATGTAAACTGATTCTTCCGTCGGATCTAACAATTTTTTTACGGCCCAGTGCCGCACTGCCTTTCGGCGGAGCGAATTGTACCAAGTTCATCCATTGGAGGGCAACTTGCTCGTTGGTCTCCTTTGCCATGTTGTTCTCAATGCAAGACGCTTTCGGTGTTCCATCAACAAAGGTCCCCATTTCCACCACGTCGTTCATATCTTATATCATTCCTCCCGTAGTTTGCTACGTCATTACAGCGTTCTTCGCTGTCTTGCCCAAAGCGCGCATTCTCCGGATTGCATCATGGCCTGTCGTCGCAGGATTTGCATTGCGTGCCGCGCTGTCCGTGGATTTATCATTTGGCGACCCAGAAAAGAAACCGGCCAACATGATTCTGGTGGTACGTCCATCCTCGTACTGTATCTATTACATACGACAGCTTACACAGCTCCTCAGCTCTCCATGATAACTATCGCTTTTCATAGCTTTTGTTTCACATTGGCAGAAAAGCCACTTGTGCGGTATCTCCATCCGGTAGATAGTCCAACATCTGTTATCATGAACGCTCTCGACCTCGCCACTAATCTTCGTGGCCTTGGCTGGGAATGGTCCCGCGGCTTGTATATCCCACCCGAAACCCGGTCAGCTAATCGCGCAGGATTTGTATTTCAAACTCTCCTCTCTGCTGTTGCGCGTGGCTTCATAAATGATCTCCTCCAGGAAGCAATCAAGACGTTCATGACAGACTTTGTATTCACATCGCAAGAGCCAACTATTTTTGACGAATCCCTCCCCTTGTTCACGCGATACCTCCGTGCAAGCATCGTCACCACCTTGACTGGCGTGACGGCCCACGTTGGCCTAGAGGCGGTGTACGGCATACTCACCGTCGCCAGCATTCTTCTCATAGGGCAGGATCCCGCTCAATGGCCTCCCATAATGAAGAACCCATGGGGCGCTACGTCGATCATCGACTTTTGGGGCTGCAGGTGGCATCAACAGTATCGCCGGATTTTCCTCGTCGGTGCCTATCCTCTTTCTGTCATGTTTGGTTCCACAGGGACGATCGTCGGAGCGTTCCTAGCGTCAGCATGTCTACACCACCTCATGTTGATCCTGCTCGGCAGTAGACCTCCGATGTGGAAGATGCTCGTCGGATTTGGAATGATGGCTCCGCTAGTCCTTGCCGAGCGGGGGTTTTATCGATTGACGGGAAGGAAGGTAGATGGGGTTGTCGGCTGGGTGTGGACGATGTCATGGCTTCTTCTGTTGGGAAATGTCATCATCGATGGCTTCCTGGGAGCCAGGATGTTTATGCTGCCCAACCCTGCTGGCAGCCAATGGCCAGTACGGGTATGGGTGAGAAAATTGGTGACAGATTTTGATGCTTGGTTATATACCATTTAGAGAGGACTTGATGGAATACTTACTGTAAAATATGCAACATGGAATACACTTTCTGGAGGAAGCGACTCCTAATGACCCATAGATCAAGCCCTAGAGTAGCCAAGGGCATTGATGAGCGAGTATTGAGCATCGCAGAGTTAATTATACCACCATCGCGTACACCCTGGGCCACAATGGGGCTGACGCATGTTGATGAGGCAGTCTGAGTGAGGCCTGGATCGAGGTCTGGCGTGATCGTTGGAAACAAGGCGTCATGAAAACGGCAGTGTCGCTATCGCGTGGAACTAGGGCGAAGAGGCGAGTCGACGTACAAGACTACTCAAGTTCCGCCAAGGCCCACAAGCATAGAAGCCATCGCCGACACCTGGTGTGGGTGTACCACGGAGGTTATTCTGCAACAGAGACACCTGGGAAGTCGGACCGACGATGACGATGCGACTG
Organism: Boletales sp. KT-2023a; assembly: GCA_038090395.1. Taxonomy (NCBI): domain Eukaryota; kingdom Fungi; phylum Basidiomycota; class Agaricomycetes; order Boletales; species Boletales sp. KT-2023a. Next base: position 56,251 of record JBBPMP010000094.1, on the reverse strand, counting down.
GCAGTGTCGATGATAGCAGGAGCCTGAACTTGGGCTACAAACAATAGTCCATTTGTGATGCTATCCATTTCCATCATCCAGAACGCCTGAATCCTTCCTTTTTGCATTACGCAGTGTTGACTCTACCGATGAACGACTCGCCGTTGGAAATGTAAAGTACGAAGGAGAACGGTTACGACCTCAGCTGTTTTCCTCCTGCCGTGATTTAGAGTTGTTGACTGGATTGCCAGCGTTCCTTTGACCGGACCGCAAACGGGTGTAAGGAACGCGAACTGCGCAGACCTCTGAGCCGACCCTCTTCCGATTGTCACCTGGTGCCCTCGATCGTATCACATCGACGTCGTCCAACGTCACTGACAGCGGCAATGTCGCTTAGAGACATTCAGTTTCTTGGTTTCCTTTTTTTTTCCTTTATTTTTCCGAATCCGTTGCGCCACTTCCCCTTGACTCTCCCATGTATATAAAGTCTCGCGACGCATCGAACTTTATCGAACCATCCTTCGTACTCCTACCATCGCCATCCACGCCGACTTGTCGCTGATTTCGTCACGGTGTACCGACTCTCGGCTTACCTAATCTTCAATTTGGCTATATCCCGTTCCGTGCGGACTCGTTATCGGTCTCGCCAAACGCCCGGAGTCAATACGACGCTTGTATGTGATGGGAGTCAAATGGCTATACGTGTCAGACTAAAGCCGTCACACAGCGATCTACACCAGAAACGATCATATCAGCCAAAACAAGACTCGTGGGCCCATTCGAGAGGGACAATCGCCGGGCGATTCCCAAACGCGACGGCAACAGGAAACGACGTCGAAAAGCACAACACAGCACTCATACACGGACATACATATTTCATAAATACCCAAATAAATGATCGTCACCCGCGCGCATCGCCGACCCCTCGCCGGGCGCGCACCCATCTCGCCGTGGTATCCTTGCCCTCGTCGACCCCGGAGCCAAACGCGTACGTTATTCGAACGCGCTGTAGGTCTGTGCGTATCGCGCCATCCAGTTGGGATCCAAGGACGGGTCCTCGGGCATGTTCAGATCCATTGCCGGTTCGTCGTAGGACGTGGCCGGCTCGCTCGTGGGCGCAGGGGGGGCGTAGCCGGTAGCCTCTGCAAGATCGGGCGGCCCCTGCGCGCCCACGTTGCTCTGCAAAAAGAGCGGGGCCCAGACGGTCAGGTGGAGCTGTTGGGCGGGTGGTGGGGATGGGGAACGGGAGGGGGAGGGGGAGAAGAGACTGTCGGCCGCATCGCCAGCGTCGGGGGATATACCGACGGGATTTGGCTGTCTTCGCGCACCCACGGCGCTCCGCCATAAGGGCGGGGACCAGTCGGCGAAGATCGGCGCCCGGATGGCAGGCGGAGCGGGTGGGAGAGGGGAGGGGCGACGGTCGGCAGAACCGCTGGCGCTGGTGGACGCCTGGGGCGGTTTGTGATTATGGACCAACCCGGAGTGCGGGTATGGTGTGTCACGTTTGGATATGCTCCAGTCGATGGTCTTTTTGGCCGTACCGGAGCGACGGCGGGAAGCTTTGTAGGATACAGGGTTGGGCGGTCCCTGTGTACCCACATTACTTTGCCACAAGGGCGGGGACCAGCCAGTGAAGGTTGGCTGGATAGCAAGAGGAGGGGATGGAGGAAGGGCGAGGCGATTGTCGGTAGGGCCACTGGTGGAAGCCTGGGGTGGTTTGTGATTAGGTACCAATGCAGGGCGCGGGTACGGCGCGTAGCGTATAGGTGCGTTCCCGTCGGTGGACCGTGCCGGCGCGTCGCCGGTCCTAGGGCCGCGGTTGGCATTGGGGACGTACCCGTGGACCTTCTTCCGATGTTTTAACAAGGGGGTGGGGTCCTTGGTCCTGTATTCGCAACGCGTAGAAATGCCATCGAACGTGACCATGTCGGGACATTGGAGCTTTTCGTTGGTACTGAGGGAGCATGAACGATCCGATCCACGATGACGACAACACGGACATACTGTTTTCGTACGTGGATTGCCAGGTTCTTCTCGTAAAGCGTGTAAAAAGCGCACTCTGGACAGATGTGCACGCTGCCGATCACGGTCAGTGCGAACGTGTAAGGCGTCCGGGGGACGTACCGCTCCGGGCGTTCGTGCAAGACCTTGTGCTTTTTCAGCTCCCATGCTTTCGTGAAGACCCCGCCGCAACCTGCGACCGTGCAAGAGTAGGTCTGCACACAAGCGATCAGTGTCAATATCCGATGGGGGGGACTTCAGAAGACATACATCGCTCATCGTACCAAGGTGAGATCAAGGACGAGGGTATATGGATGTGAACGGGGAAATCTACAAGATAGCAGTGGAGGAAAGCAGCGGTAGCGCGAAGCACGCATCGTTTATACCGCTCCGATCCCCGGTAGACCGCGGTGGACACAAGGTCGTCGTCGCGTCGTGGACAATACGCGTCGTTTTCCAGTAGAACGATATGACGCGCCTGCATGAGATGTCAACGCAGCCGGACGCGCATTGGACGGCGTCGTGCACAAAGCGCGCACTGCGGACTCGGACATGGTCTTGGTTGCAAAGTAGACATGCACCGCCGGCATCTACCGATGGGTCGTTGCATCGAAGAGTGCGCGCGCATCCGGGCCAAAGCGACCGCGACTTTGGTCGGACATGGCAACGACGACGCACCGAGGTCAAAGCGCTAGAGGGGTGTTGGCGCGGACGCCCAGCAATTTCTGAAAGGCATTCGGTTCGCTACGTTACACCCGAGGAATCAGCGGCTTGGCGGGTAGGTCCGAAAAGTTGGTCAGACGAGGTCGAGTCCCCAAGTTATTCGACGGCACCTCGGTCTTGGACTCAATCGGAAAGTACCACATTGCAATGGCGACGTTCACTTGGCGGAACGTTCGGACACAGAAGGAATGACCTACAGTATAACTGAGTACTATAATTAAATGACCCACAAGGTAGCTCACAGTTCCGGGCATCCCGCCACTGCACCGACACCTCCGACCATGAACGATGCAGCGGGGACGACAAGGTCTATACTTTGCTCGCCTTCAGGTCCAGCAAATTAAAATACCTAAATCGCTTCCATACTCGGTTCAGTGCGCATGTACATGCTCGATCGCCATATAGACCGTACTTGGAAAATATAGACGTAATCTTTTAGACTATGGGTGACACCATGGAATCCAGCGTCGTCCGAGGCGAAGAAACGGGGCAATGTTTTCGAGATCGGTGATAAGGGCCACGGGGATAGATATTAGAGTCGATATATTCCTCGAGCGAGTTATATCGATCCTGGGATCAGTCCAGGCGCGAGTTTCGGCCACACTTCCGGTATTCGCTGTCAGTGCGGAGAAGACGGTCGAATGGGGACCAACATCCGGTGTCTGTTGGTTATAAATGATCCAATGGCTATGGGAAAATGAGTAAATAGATTACCATACGTGCCACCCGGATACCGGACCTTGCTGCAGCATGGCGTATGATCGTGACACTCATTGGTATGGTGCGCGCGTTGCGCAAGGCGCAAGGCGGATTTTTAATCTATTGGACAGGCACTGATAAATTGTGTTGCCCTGAAACAACACGCATCGCTACCCTCCAGCTTCAGATCGTCATCGACACCGAGGTATAAAGCATGCATGTGCATTCACGTGTGGGTCGCGGTGGGGGTCTGGACGCGGAAAATATACGTACGAACAATTAGCAGGGCAAATCGGATAAGGGGACACATGCCACAGGACCCCAAGCGATATGGGCGCCTGTCGTGTGCTTCTACTCAGTAGGTCCGCATAGATAGAGGCGCGGCATTCAAGTCCAGAGAGTTGGTGTATCTGGTAATTCGCGGCCTCCACAGGACGATGTGGCCGAGAAGAAGATGGAAGAGGTACCAAGGAAACGGATCCGAGGGTGAGCTGAATGAGATGACATGCTGTGCATAGGTGATGCAGCATCCAGGAAAGGCCGAAACATCGGCGCCAAGGGTCTTAGTGATCGGTGTCATCACGACAGATAATGTGAATAACCCAGATGAGTCAGTCTTTCTTCCTCGGATGATAAAACGCATCGGATGGCTCGTCGTGGCGCAAAGGGGATTGATGAGATGCCGAGTGGTCTATACATAATCAAGAGCGATACACGGGGGCGAATCGAGAATGGAATGTGGGTATTCCTGTACGAGAACTGACATGCGTGATGGGACAGTTAGTGGCATAACGCAATCCGAATACGTGAGATGGCAGCCTGCCGTCCACATACACCTAGCCCCGAGTATATGCACCATCGTTGAGACATGTTGGGGATAAAAGGGATTCTGACAACGGACGACCGCAGGCTCGGTCATCGAATCCCTGTCAATGATGCTGACAACGATGAGAGCATTGGCAATCATTCTCGTGATTATTGGACTCACCTCGGCGGCACCGACGGGCGGGACAAATACGGACCCTGTTTGGAAACCGACGCCGACGGAGACACAAAGGACTACGGATAAGACGCATATAGGCGCCTTGGAAAACGGGAATGCAAGACAGTACGTATATGCGGCATTGTGGGATGTCGAGCTGATGCTGAGGCGGCCGATTTGGAGAGTGCAGAACACGGAGCCTGATGGAACAGTGAAACCAACGCAGACGGGGCCGGTGCCGAGTGGGGCGAGCTGGGTGTTGATTCCGGACACGCAGGGTGAGTACTGTCCGGATCATGGATTCTGAAGGTGCGATGACCGGCTATTCGCAGGCACCTCGACCGAGAACACAAGCACGGCCCAGACGCAATTAGAGAGCGGTGTGGTGGTTAATATCACGACGTGGATGCTGGGGAGCTTGGACGGGCTGAACGAGGGCACGATGATGATGGGGCTGGGCGTGTTGATGGGGATTGCGCTGGCAGGCGTGCTGGGATGCAGCTGCGTATCGCTGTGGTGTATGACCCGCTTGATCCAGTCGTCGTCGTCGTCGTCGTCGTTAACGACGGTGACGAGGAGAGAAGGACGGGCGGCGTGGACAGCGCTGCCAACACCACCGCTGTGGAGCAGCCGCCGCTGAGCGTGCATGTACATACGACGTACGGTACCGTAGTGGCAGTAGACAGAAATAAAAAAAAACGGAAAGAAAAAGAGAAAAAAAAAAACAGGAGAACCTGTTTCTTCTTCACTTCCATCATCATCGCCCCGGTCTGCTCGATGGCGTCGTCGTCGTCGTCGTCGGGCTACCATCCGCCACCACACCTGCATCGTGTCAACCGGCACTCGCATGGAAAGCGCCCGTTTGAAGAGTGTGGCGGGTATGATTCAGATACTCACCACTCGATGCCCATCACAACCAGTGGCACGTCCTCCTCGAATACCCACCGTTACGCTCCTGCCGCCCTGCCCTCCAACCCAGAAACAAGAAACAAGCGTGCCAGGAGCACTTCCTCGTCCAGCACTGATGACTCCAATCCCTCCTCGAGTGGCTACAACACCGCACAGTCCAGCTCTCGCAGCGATCTTTCCTCTGATGGTCCCCCGACCCTCACGGTAGACTGTCCCGTTCCCTCCCACCCACCCTTTGTCTCCGCCCAGGATGTCCACATGTCTGATTTACATCTCCCAATTCCACCCCAGCGCACGCACGTCCCCTCCCCCCCTGTCCCAGAGGATACCCTTCGCACGTCCCTCCAACGTTTCGCAGAATTTGACCGCCAAATCGCCGCTCTCCGTACTTCCCTCGCTGCCAGCACACGTTCTCCACCACTGCCACCTCTCGGTCATCCCCTTGCCGGAGATCCAGCCCTTTCAAATGATCACTGGCATTCTGGCTCTTCTCATTTCCTTTCTAATGACTCTTCCGACCTGCCTCCTTCCACTGCAACTGACATTGCCTCCTCCACTATCCCTCTTGCATCAAGCGATGCGCTTAATTCATTATCCACCATTCCATCTGCCGACGGTAAGTTCGCACGTCTACACCATCTCCATCCAACTAACGTTTTCATCCCGTCTAGACAGTGGCAACGTACCACTACTCACCTCGACTGCGTCCGGTAGCGTCCCCTCGACATCCTTTCCTCCCTCTTTTAGTAATTCGCCCCGATATCCACCCTATCCTTCTTATCGCCCCTCTCCCGGCGGTTCATCATCCCTTGACCGTGTGGCTCCCGCGATTTCTTCTACTTCTACCCCGGCCTTCATGCGTCCCTCTCCCAACGAAAATACTACTCGCGTCGTCAACCGATCCTCGGTCTCTGTCGACCCATCCTTGCCCCCCTCTGCTTCTCACACAAGACGCGTACGGGAAAACTTGTCCCCGCTCGTTCTGCCCCCCGATCCGACCTTGTTCTCACCACCATCCGCCGTTACTGATGAAAGGTTACTTAGACATCGCACCACCAACGCCGATGGTGATGGTCAATTGCCACCAAGGGTGATCGATAGCCCACTCTCTGGCCAGGATCGTGACCTCTCGTCGTCCCACACGGATGCTCGTTTGGGCGAGCAGCCACGCAACACATCTTGGTACCCTGATACACCGTCGCCTCTCGTCTTGTCACCAAGAGCGTCTCAGAATCGGTTGAACGACCGTGTCAGAGTCATCAGGGAGCACTCTGTAGAGCGGGAATCTGTCCCTTCAGTATTCGACGTCTTCAACCTGGGTGAATCCTCCCAGGACCGCAACAGGTCACCCCATAGTCGAGAACTTCCTGCATTTCGATATGCTTCCGTGGCAGGTGTGTGCACTGTCATCCATTCCTCGTACACTCAGTCATCCTTTTCAACAGTAGAACCCTCGCCTACACGTGCACCCCCAAGCCACACTGAGAGGTTGAGGGGCCATGCACTCAACGTCAACCAAGATCCATCTTCGGACACGCACAGCCGCCTCAACGCCTCGTGGACTTCTATCCCGTCCTCCAACTCACTCATGTCCGAAAGTGCATCCGAACGACGACACGCCCTTGCGCTCGAGCGCTTCCGTGCACGCTTCCGCCAATCCAGCTTTGAAGCAGACGACGAATCGGATAGACGGTGGTCAGGTATCTCGCTGGGCGAGCATGAGCGGGACAGTGCTATGCCTTCCGCGGTCCCGTTGAATCCGAGCGTAATGCCCACGAATTCGCATTTACCCGCCTTTAGTGCGCGTGTACCCACGTCGACGACGAATAGGACCGAACCGATCACTTCGACGACCGTTCAGCGTTCATTCTCAGAGTTTCTTGCAGAGTCGGAAAGACTGTTTGGCTGGGATGAATCGCAAGAAGCGGAGCAAGAACGACAATCACGAGAACGAGAAAGGCAGATACAGCGGCAGCGTGAAAGGACGTGGGAGTGGCAGAGGGAGCGCGAGCGTCAGGGAGAACGATCGATGCAAGATGTTCGAGGTAGGAGCCTTGCTTCCGGAACGAGTCGGACTTCGACGAGCTGGCCGAGAGAGGAAGTGCATCCCTCTGTGCCAGGACTATCTCGGCCATCGTTGGGTCAACTTGGAGCGGGATCCAATACTATCGCTACAACGACGGCGGCGGTCAACAATAACCAACAGTATTCGTACAGCAACCTGAACTTGTCATCTTTCCAATCCGGTTTGTTCAGGGACTCGTTGAGGAGAAATGCAGAAGTGGACCAGGCTTCTTTTACCTCTAGTGGACCCGTGATGCCATCTACAAGCACGGAGGATTCTCGTGCTGCCTCACGACTCGCTTTCGAGGACAGTGGAAGCGACATGGATTTGGATGACTTTATCCGTACAGTACGTGGTATTTCGACGATGGTGACTCTATTCTGACCCATGGTTTAGCGACCACCTTCTCCAGAGTGGTCTCGGCCATATCCATATGCTGGGTAAGTCCTCAGCGTAGCCAGTAGCGCGACATGCTGACCCTTGTGATAGCCGTACTCCCCCTCCCCCCGACTATTCTCCACCCCTTCGCAACTTTAGTCTCCGACCCGGTTTTTCTGTGCTGCGGAGAAATAATGCTGTCAGCCACGAAACGCAAGGTCGCGCCCAACAGGCAAACCGGAATACACTTTCACGACTTCTCCCATCCCCACCTGCCGGTCCACCGAGAGCGAATACGTACGAGAACAGCGACCCTCGGCCGACCGCATCGGAACGAACGGACCGCGAACGGTTACTGCCACTGCGCATGCTCGAGAGTTTCTATCGTTCACAGGAAGACGGGCGGCGGAATGCATCTCCGGGTAGGGGTGGGACTGGACAGCCCTACCAACCACCACCGCATGCGACACACCCGCACCACGCACTGACGCCGTTGCATGCCGTGCCTCGGAACGAACGGGCCGATACGATGGTGGGGACGCGGAGTGCGAACGGAAATGGGAGTGGGCATGGGGGCCGGACTGGGACGGAGGGTTCAGTGGAGAGTCAGACGAATCGACGGGGATCGCTGGGGTCGACATTCCGGTCTCGGTTGGCGCGGTTTGCGAACTCGCAGTCGAGTGGGTCGAGTGTGCCCGAAGGGTCCTCGGCAGCGGCGGCACGCCAACGGTCGCCATCGCATCCGATTGGGGCACGGGCGCAGGGGACGGAGGCACATCGGCGGGCGTCTGTGTTGTTTGGAGGGGCGCATGCGGAGTACGAGCCAAGGAATGTGTCAGGGCCCCTACCGTGGGCGGAACCACGCGAGGTGCCATGGCGGGCTGCGTCTGGACCGCGGAACGGGAATACGTTGGGCCAGCCGCCGCCGCCGACGGTCGGAGGTGCTGCGCGTGGTGGGGAGGCAGGTGGGACAGGGGACGAACAGGGTCGGTCACGGTTGCGGACGTTTAGGCAACGGTTCCAGCTGGATCGAGCGGGAGAAGGGATGCGGGCGTTCAGGCCGGGCATGTTGCGGGCTGCCATTGGGAGAAGGGGAAATTTGGGAGATTATGTGGTATGTGGTCGGTTCTGCGAGTGGGTTTTGACATTCATGGCCGTTTCCGTTTAGCCGGACGAGTTGTTTGACGACTCGTACGAGGCGTTGTTATCATTGTCGAGCATGTTAGGCGAGGTGCGGTCGAAGGCGACGCCAGAGGAAGTGATTGCGTCGCTTCCGACGGCGACGTTCAAGGAGTGGAAAAAGGACGATAGTGAAACGAGGTGTCCGATCTGCTTGGATGATGTGCGTGTTGCTTTACTCACGCTTGGTGCGGTTGGCTGATTAAGATTGCAGTACGAGCCATTGGACGTTGTCACGAAACTCATTGAATGTCCGCACTGGCTGCACAAGAATTGTTTAGAGGTACACGTTTTACTCTCGCAAGGGTTCATTTTGATGACATGGTTTATGTGCAGCAATGGTTGAGGACAGCAAATACGTGTCCTGTATGTCGCGAAAAAGTCAAGGCGTCTCCCAAGCCCGCGCCTGCACGAAGGCGACCGTATCGGGATTCATCGAGTCCATCCGAAACAAACAATGGCGCAGCCAGCTCTACGTCTGGAAACGGAGGCCGACCTGGGAATACAAGTATGCTGTCGAACAATGAACGACCGTCGTTTGCGGCGATGGTGTTTAACCGGATGATGAACGAAAATGACCCGTGGTCGACGTCGCCGTCGCATGGACCCCCAGGTGCCCGCGAAGTGCGAGACGCGTTTCTGGAGCGATTGCGGGCGCAGCACCAACAGCAACAGCAACGCGTACGCGCGCAGGAAACATCGTATCCCCAATTTCATCACCGCACACCGGCCGCGAGTCAGTCTGGGACGTCGTCTCGCCCGAGTGGCGGGCCGTTTGGGTTTGTGTCGTTGCGTGGGCAAGGGTCGGATGCGAGCATAGCAAGTTCAAGTGCAAGTTCAAACGTGATTGTCGACGAAGGCCGGTCTGAGGGGGTGGGACGACGTACAATTGTCGGGACGGACGGGGGGTCGAGTTCCGGATCATTTCTGGACCTGCCGACGACGCGCAGGGAGAGCGTGTTTACGTTTGGGCCGCCATCGGCTTCTCCTGGCACGCTTGGAGGAAACGGTGGACCAGCTCAGTCTGGATTCGAAGGGGTGATGTCGGGTTCGAACGAGTTGCCGAGGGAGTGGCGGAATCGATATGATGGGCCGTTTACGGTGGAATCGTCGCGCTCGTCGTCATCTGCGTCGTCGTCGTCGTCGGTATCCATGCCGATGAACGTGGCGCATCGGCTTCCCATCGACGAGGAGAGTTCGTTTGAAGAATCCATGATCGGATGGCGTGTTCGGCTTGGACCTGCGCACTCGTATGGGGGAGAGCGGCGCGGTAATGGTGACCCCTCTGGACCATGATGTCCTTTTTTAGTGCTTTTTTTTTCTTCTTTCACACATTCTCGCTTTGCATCGTCATACCTCTCTAATGCCTCTGACTTTTCTTTTTTTTTTTTTGCCATGTACTTTTTTCCCTCTCATTTCTTACAATGTAGGATGATGAATCTTGACGTTATTTAGACATTGCGGATCAGAGTATGAAATGTGATGTGCGTTTGATCCGGTCGAGGTGAAACACGCCAAGGAGGATACAATGTGGAGAAATTGCACGTGCCTTTTTTTTTTTTTGTCAGAATTGCCGTCAAGTTTAAGTGTGGATGGCTTCGCGAAGGGGAAGCAAATCATTCCCGACGCCGCGCTGGGTCTTTTTTTTCATCAAGCCCTGTCGTACAGATTGAAAAATCTCCCACTCAAGGTCAGTGTAGCTATTTTTCGCTTTCTCTACATTGAACGTGCATTGTTGCATTCTCTCCTTTTTTTTTTTTTTGCCATGATTCACCCGAGACCAACACGGCGTTCTTGTTCCGTCTGGGTCTCCGTGTGCTTATAACCATCATGTCGCTCATTAGTGTTTGCCATTAGCTCTGTCTACATCCCGCCCACTCTCCAACACGGCACGTACTCGGAATTTGGTTTCGGTTTGGGGATGGACGCGCACGAGCTGGCACGGTGGACACGGTTTGCGGCCAAGGGCGGCATTGGCAAATGTACTGCCGTCGTGGACTGCATCGCCCAGGAGATGGGCGAAGACTTGATGTTTTTAAAGGTGCGTGTCCTTCTTGGGCGGCCGCAGGGTGCTGACGCGCTAGCTATGCAGGATGACGAGATCACGGTCTTGATGCAGCTGCCCGAGGCGGGGGTATTTCTCGTGCGTCGTCGTCGTCGTTCGTCTTTCCACCCGTGCTGAACGCGTCACGTCGTAGGGCCATTGCGAAGGCGTCGTGGGTCGGTTCTCGGGCAAGGACGTGCGGTTCCATGGCAAGTTGAAGAAGCCGGTGATGGCGAAGCGGAGCAGCGTGACCGCACCTACCGACAGCGGGAGCAGGACGTCCGTCGAGCCAGAGTCCCCTTCGAGGTCTCGACCCGCATCGAGGACCAAGGGGACGCGTTCGCCTGTAAACGTCAAGTCGCATACACCCATGCAGTCTTACTCGACGACCTATTCACGCTATTCGGAGGACCGGTCGCCGTCCAAGCCCAGTGCACACGCCAAGTCGATGCAAATGGCCACGTCCGTGTCCGGTGCTTCCGTTTTTTCCGTAGGGTCGGCCTCTGTTTACTCGGAGGCCTCGACCGCGACGTCGTTCTGGTCCGCTCCTGACGTTCCACCGGCTAGGTCCAGGAACAGGTCCACGCACTCTGTCAAGTCGGACGAAACCGAGCGGGAGGGTCTTGATGACCCTGAGCTCGGCAACACGAAAAACGCGGGTCCGCACGACTTGGATCCTTCCACCACGGTGATGTCTGCCTCGACGTCCGCCTCCACGACGATATCCATGTCGATGTCGGGCACCTCCTTTGCGTCGACGTCGACGCTTGGGTCCGATGGTGCGCTTGGCTCTGTCGGGTCCATTTCCGAGTTGGACGCAAAACCGTTTGACACCGCCAAGTTTCGTACGGACATCCAGTCTGGCTTTGTCCTCGTCCCACCGCCGTTGGCTATCGGGGACAACAGCGCACACACGTCACCCGCCGTGGCGCCGCTGCGTCTGACCAAGTCGCCCAGGTTGACCCCGTCGCCTGGCCACCCCCCCTCGTCGCCATTGCCTGTACCTCCTGGGTCCGTATCACCTGGATTACCGAGCCCATTGTCCCCGCGGCCGCCGACGTCTACCTCTCCAGCCTTTCCTCCATCGTTGTCTCCTGGTTTTCCAGGTTCGTTGACGCCTGGACAGCGCTCCCCTGGCCTTCCAGGTCCGTTCCTCTTTCATGCCGTTACGTGTCATCATTGATGCATGTGCCACTCAGGTTCAATGTCCCCTGGATTTCGTTCGCCGGTCTCGCACGGGCTCAATGCACAGTACACGTTCCCGCCCGCGTCCCGATCGAGCAGTCCGCATGCGTCTTTGCCAAGCCCGTTCGGCTCTGGCTCGCAGACCGTAAAACACACCGAGAGCGGTGCACACACGCCTTCCCGGGCGCGCACGCCGTCGTTGTCTACGTACAGCGGGCCACTGTCGCCACCACCAAGTTCGCCGCTGCCACCGCTGCCGGCGGGGTCGTCGCCTTCGCCGATGAAAGCGCGTCCTGCGACCCATGCGCTTCCTGCCGCGTCAGCTGCTGCGAGTGGACGTACATCGCCGTTGGCGGCGCTCTCGTTGCCGCCCTCGGCGGGGGTGTATGCGGGCGAGGAAGGCGTGGTTCGGCGCGGGGAGGGCCCGTGGGATGAAGTCGAGGAAGGGGACACGACGCGGTTGTCAACGCTGGATGCATTCTGTCGACGGATGGATGAGTCGCCGGATGAGGATGAGATGGCGTATGGGGCGCATTCTGAGGACGAGGATGCACGTGTGCTTCGCGTCGGTGAGCGAGGCGCAAGGGCGAGCCTGAAGGTGACTGTAAGGGAGGACAGGGAAAGTGGGCATTCGGATGGGGCGGCGGAGATCGGGCTGTCGTTGATGGGGGCGTTGGGAGAAGAGGACGATGGAGATGAAGAAGATGGAGCAAAGGAGGTCGACGAGTCCAATACGGGATACGGTATCAACGGAGCCTCTCGTGTCTCTGGCGAGAACGGCGCCACGATGGCGATGCCGTGGACGCGCTATACGCCTTCGTCGCCCGTGAGCCCTCAGTCTCCGAATGGACATCGGCGCGCCAAAGAGGAAAGCGAACACGGGGATGCGGAGGAAGGCGAAGACGATGGCGCTTACTGGGACGATATCTATGATGATTATCGGTATTCGCGTTACTCGCTCGCGTCCAAGCGGCTCTCGATCATGTCGAAGGCGTCTGGTGTTTCCAAGGCGTCTTCGAAAGCGCGCGCGAACGCACCGCCGATGCCCGGGCCGCTTGATCGACCGAGTTACGACACACCGCGGCCGAGCATTGGGAGTGGTAGTGATGGGACGAATGGGTATCCAAGACCGAGCATCGAGAGCGCGTCGAGCGCTGCGTCTGCCTCGATGTCGTTCTCACGGCCGTCGTTGACGCGGACGGCGTCGGACGAATCGTCACAGCGGACACACGTGTTGCCACTTACTGCGCAGTTCCCCGCCGTGCCGGCACACGTCCCAGTGCGGACGGAATCGCGACTCAGAATCGTTCACGACGGCTACATGCAAGGGGACGACCACGATGAACGCGAGCAACAGGTCATGCATCACTCCACCGACGACGATGCGCGCAGCGAGGTGGGGTTGAACATCGAGGTAGTCGATGTCACTGTACCACACGATGTGCAAGGTCAGGAAGTCGATGTCGGAAGACGGCTGACGCCTCTGCATGCGAACACAGCACTGTCGCCGCTATTGCATACGAGGTTTGGATCGCCACATTCGTCGAGGTTCACGGACACGGAGGATGGATCGGATCAGGATCACGGACGGAGGCATAGCGCCAAGTCGGGCCAGTCGCCTACTGTGGATGGTGGGGTGGGGTCAATCCTGAGGTCGACGGTGGAGGCTGAACGTATCTTGCCGTCTGGCACAACGCCTACAGGGCCTAAATCTGCACCGGATGCTTTTCCGAACGACGCATTGGATCGCACGACCGTTGTGGATGGCGAAGCCGAACACGTACCTGGCATTAGCATTACCGTTGACGGTTCGGAAACCGAGGTGACAACTCCCTTGCCTACGCCCATCCCGAACGTAACGCAGGAGACGGTCGCTACGGATCCCATACAAGCAGCACATTCCGCCGATCAAACCGAAAATGAAGAGAAGAGCTCTTTTTTAAGGCCGCGCCCTCAGCCAAACCACTCACCCCATCCATTCGCGCGCACGTCGATATTTCTCCCACACCCGAACGCGCCCAAGGCAATTCAACATCAGTCGCAAGGGCCGATGTACGGACGGTCAACCACACATCCGTATATTTACCCACCACTGGCAGGATTTGGCAAGGGCGACACGACGGCGCACCACCCCACCCCGCCCGGTACGACGTTTTTTTCGACACACATTCTTCACCAGCTGCGCCATCTGTCGACAGCGATGTCTCAAGGCCCAGCAAGACGGCCGCCCATGACGCTCTTTGCTCGATGTCAGGCCGAGCTTGGCGCGAGCATGGGACCCGTGCCCATCCTTTTCTCCCTGGACCCGTTTCCCCCACCAGTGTCTATGCCAGTCGCACGACAGCACACGAAGGCGGGCCCCAAGGGGATGATGTACCCGGAAACCATGACGCCTACGAGAGCAGCGACTGTTTCTGCGCCTGTACGTAGAGGCGCGGCACCTCCGCACGAGGGTGGACCGGGTGTGGGGGGCGCACCGACGCTGCGACTGCCCAAGAGGTCCACGACGGCTGCCAAGAACGCGAGCGGACCACAAGAATTGGATGTCCCTCCCATGTCAGCGCCTTCGTTGCCGATTCCGAGAGAGGGGTTTGTGCCGCAGGTGGGTGGCGTCCGTCCGCGTTCGCGGTCGTTTTCCGAATTTGGTGCGCGTATCCCCGCTTCTGCGCCGCAGGAGACAAGGTGCGCTCTGACGTTGTTTGTTCCTGATGGGAAAAAATGATTCGCGTGTGTTTAGTCGCGACGAGTCGTCCATCAAGGTACAAGGGGGAAACAGCGTCACTGCGCCGCCACGCAAGGCGTCCCTTCCGCCTGCGCTCATGCCGAGGCATGTGCTGCCGCCGCTTGCGCTGCAGAGCGGTCCCAAGGACCGTGGGTCGGACCGGAATGCTGCTTCTCCTATATCACCCGCCCTCAGTACGCCAGTCAACATACCACCCAGCCCGCTCGTGCAAGAACCCCCCCATTCGCCCTGGTTTGCGGATACGATACAGGCACTCAACGTGAACGGATCGTTGGCCAGTCCGGTCATCAGTTCCCCGCCGGTGGACCCCTCAACTATATCGGGACTGACGGGGAGGACCTCGGTGTCGACCTCAGGCGCGCGTGGCGCCAGGCCCGCAGATGCATCAGCGCCAGCACGACGAGGTTCGTTGGATGCGCCCTCAGTCGAGATACCACCGTGTCACAGCCCGGATTCGAGCGATTCGCATTCGCTGGCGTCGCCGCTCCCGATTCCCGAGACAGCTTCGCAGGGTGCACGCAACTCGCCGCTCGCGCAAGAGCTCAGCCTCAAGACGAAACTCAGTTTGCCGGCGCTCCGCATGAAGGCGAGCATCCGCGCCAAGGTGGATGACGCGATCAGCGTGGCATCGTACCCAACGAGCGCGGAAAACGAGACGGTGCAGGTGCAGGACATGGACTTTGAACTCGTCAAGCCGTCGATACCCCAAGTGACGGGTCGGGCAAGTCAGGAGTCGACGATGACCGGACGGGACGTCGAGTCTATGTCTATCAAGCCCGACGCGTCGCCTGTCGCGGCGGACGCAGCGTCGACCTTTTCACATACAGCGCCCCGGTCGCCGCTGGTTCCGACTGCGCCGACAGAATCTGCCGAGTCGATGGATGCGCATCGGCAGCGCGAGCTGAAATGGATGACGTTGTTCCCAACCGTGCTGCCGTCACAAGCGCGCAAGAACAAAAAAGTGAGGAAGTTGCTGCAAGAAGGTGTGCCGTCGTCGGTTCGGTACCTCGTCTGGTGCCACCTCACGGACAGCAAGGCACGGGCGTTGCCCGGAGTGTATGTCACGTTGGTGAAGCGGCCACCTGTGCCGGTATTTGCGGAGATCGAAAAGGATGCGACGGTGAATTTTCCCGACCAGCCTCAGCTTCACACGGCGCAAGGACCGCTCGTGTCGCTTCTTCAAGCGTACCTCAGCATGGTGCCTGACATTCAATATAGTAGGGGTACTGTGTTTTCGTTGTTGACGCGAGCGCATGTGCTCACCGGATCCCAGGGTTGACGTCAATCGCGGGCCATTTGTTGTTGCTCGCGCCGGAAGAGGATGCGTTTTGGATCTTTGCGTCGATGATGGATGCGCACTTGCGTGCTTACTTTGCGACGCATACCATGCAGATCGAGATTGATGCGTCTCTATTTAGCAAAGCGCTCGAAGCCATCGATCCCGCGCTGACGAAAAAGTTGTACGTGCAGTTGTCGATAGCGCCTGCAAACATCACGCGACCGTGGTGCGTACGTGCTGAGTTGCTGTGGCGATGTTTCTCATACTGCTCAGGTTCTCCACACTGTTTGTTGGCAGTCTATCCGTGGATCATTTGCATCGCATGTGGGATGTATTCTTGTACGACGGTGCGCTGTCTTGTTCGTTGGTGTTGTCCATGCTCACGTCTCCACAGGCATACCCTACCTGTACCGTGTTGGTCTCGTCGTGATTAACTGCGTACGGCATTTGTTGCTGCAAGCGACCACGGAAGAAGCTGCGCTGGCCCACCTCGCTCACCCACCCCCGGCGTGTCTACCCTCCCCGACCGACTTGCTCCTCATGGCCGCGAATGTGAAGCTCAGGGACGATGACGTCCGGAAGCAGCGGACCAAGATGGAACAGCAACTCAAGAAGACGACGCAAGCGCGCCCTCCGAACGGGGTGTCGAACGTGCAGACGGCGACGATATCTCTCCCAAAGTCGTGATCCCTCCGATGTGTGTGTCTTGCTGTCTTGTGACGATCTGTAGGATGTGTTGTTTGGTATTCGCTCGCTTGCTTGTCTCGTTTGCCGGCCCACTCGTTTTCGTTTTTTTTTTGCTCGTGTCATTTCTTGGACGTTTTTGGACTGTCTTCATTTCTTGTTGCACCGGTGCATACCCCGCATGGTTTTAGAGTACCCCCCTCTCCCTCGACTTTTTTGTTTATCTCTGCATGATACCATTACCTTACAGCCGACGCGTGTGCCATATGATGCTACTTTAAAACCGCTCGTAGAACCCTCTATTCTTCTTTCATTCGTTCCTTGTCTTTTTCTAGGGGATTCACGAGAAGATGAAGACAAAAGAGGTCGACGCTTCTAGTGTCAATGTAATTACTCCAACTCGCCGTGTGAAATACGGGTTGTGATGTTTTACTGCACTGTATTATACGCTGCGGCGGGTTTGAAGTCTACTGTGATAGTCGTGGTGAATCAATGATGGCTTGTGCATTTCATATGGATGTTGACCTTATCAACGCCGGTCTCGGATTGGATAATTGTGTTGTCATTCTCTGCATTTGGGGGGACAATCAAGAGTATGACGGTTACATTACATCCTAGTTGGGTTCCGCAGATCAAGATGATGAACATTTTTGTCTTTCCGACCGTCGGACATGTTGATCATTCCATTTCTGTCTGTCTGGCGTCAGTTGAGGTTCTCGAGGGATGACGCTCTGTGAACCTACGCCACCGTCCCACGATCCTCCTCGAAGTGTCGAGATGTGCCTGTAGGTTTTCTACGGACGGGTCACCCAATAAAAGTGTGAAACATGAGGTCGATCCCAACGACCCAGACTGACCTCCATGGCGAACCTGCCATCCACCCGGCGAGTGGCCACCTAATCATTGATTCAAACTCGTTTGCAAGAGATCAGCGGATCAGAAAAAAATAAAGACGCGTCATGCACTGCACCACCTGAAATCAAGTCTGCAATAACTCTTTCCAGGAAAACTCACTAGTTATTGTAACAAAGCCTCCGAGAGAACGACACAGAGATGAAGCATGCCAGTAGACAGTGGAAGCCGCACCCCCAACTTGCCTTTCATTAGGGTTGGATAGTATTGGCGTAGGATTAAAAGGTGCTCGGGTCGTAATGGAGAAGCAGAGATCCGGAATTCCGCGAGTGATGCGAAATTAGATATTCAGAAAAACATATTATACCCTCTTGGGAATGACCTTTAGGTTCTTAGGCTTGCAATAGCAGTATGAAGGCTGCTTTATTCGACCGTTCTCAAACCTCCAGCTTCGTGCGTCCGCATGTCCATATGAAACCTGGCGCTTGACGACGCCGGCTGAAGCGGTCAAATGATGCACACGTCGAGCTCGTTAAGTGAACGAACATCTGGATATCTAGTGATGTAGCGACGCTCGTGGCTTGGAATGTGCATCTACACCCCCCAATCTTTCGCACATTACGTTCCCTTCTCTTTCCGAGCGAGAACATACAGACTGTCCAACTTGGACGCATACATCGCAAACCGCCTTTCGTCCTGCGCATCGTCCCACAGCGCGAGTACATCCCCGAGCGAGGGTACCGCGTTCACGACTTCCCGTCGCACCGTCTGCGCGTACGCGAGCTCGTATCGTGCGAGAAAATGGAACGAGACGAGGTCGGATGGGTTGTCTGTCTCCGATCGGAGTTGGTGCAACACGTCCAGGCGCGCGCGTTCATCTGCGAGGCGCTCTTCGGGTGTCGGCGGGATGGCCACCTGGCCCGGGGGTGGAGACCACACGCGGGCGAGCCATGTGCTCGTGAGGTCTGCCATCACAAAGGGGGTAAAGGAGATAAGGGCGCCGGTGAACGCGAGGGAGGGGTTGTAAGCGTACAAGACCTGTCGGTAAAGCGACGGGACTCGCGCGGTGGATGAGTTGGTGAGGGGGACCAACTGCGTCGGTTGACTGGTGCGCTCGTGTTGAGAGGAGGAAGAGGTCGGCTCGGCGGATTGGAGTACGCGGAGGTAGGGTACGTCTGGGTAGTACCCCGTTCCGAACAAGACATGGTCCACAGCCTCGATGGTCCTGTCTTTCAGATGCACGTTGATCTTCTCGTTTGGACCTCGGCTGTATCGCAACACGGGACCAACATCCTCGATACGGTCATCCGGAAGGGACGGGAATATGGATACACGACGCGTCGAGCGATAGACGGGAAGCTGAGCGACAGGCACTAGTTGAGCTGCCATCTCGTTGGCGGAATTTGCGTTACCAATGACAACAACGCGCTGCCGAACCGAAACCGAAGAACATTGTTCACGAACATCCGTCGAAAAGCAAGACATCGATCATACCTTGCCCTCGTAACCAGCTGAGCCTCTCCATGTTTTTGAATGGCGAACTTTACCCATATTCTTGGCGTCGTCGAGACCGTCGACGTTTGGGTAGTATTCATTGTCGTACCACACAGTGGTAATGACGATCGCATCCCACTGCTCCTCCTTCCTGACGCCAATCCCATCGTTGCTTGAGTCGACCATGACAACCCTCCAGCCACCACCGTCTTCAGCCGCGATTTCTGCCACATCGAGTACCTCGTGCTGGAGCCTGATCTTTTCGCGTTCAAACAGAGGACGCGCAAATGCAACGAGATATTCGTAGGTCTCAGTAAGAGTGGGGAACGGCTGATCTGGCCTTGGCGGTGCAGGGAATGGATTCCCCGAGAAGGAGAGGAATTCCGGAATGACATTTCCGATCAAACCGGGGTAGGCGGGCGAAGGCCAACGCTCGTGGGATGGATCATCGTGATATCCATTTCGTTGCCCACTCTCAGCCTCTCCCGATCTCTGTGTGTTCGGTGGCAGATACCTTTTGACCAGAGCGCGTCAGGTCCTGCGGTGCGACTTCGAATTACGGTCGCAATAGTGACCTACCAAACGCCGCCAATATTGTCTCGGCGTTCTACTAGTTGCACGTCATCGAACTGACCGCGTTCGAGGAGGTTTCGTAGGGTCACAAGGCCACATGGGCCACCTCCAATGACCAAGACTCGCCTTGGGGGCGGTGTCATTGACGATGAGAGGACAGAGATAGTAAAACACTGCCATTTGCATACATACAAACAAGCCAGCTATTTGCCAAGTTCTAATGCCGCATCAGCAACTAAAGTTGGAATGGCCCTTGTAAACCTTGAGGTGACTAAAGTTGTTATTTGCGTCCCGTCGCAAATTTGAGAGTTTGAAGCTTGGTAAGCATGTACTACACCGGACTACAAGTTGGCACGAGGATTATGATTCAGGACTACAGTCAAAAGAGAACATCATACTAGATCAGCTCGAAAATCAGCCAAATATCCCAATCTTTTTCAAAGCTTCAACCCATTTCATTGGGCTCCCAATCCTACGGCCCCTCTCTTCGTTCGAAAAATGAAATGTGCCTGGCATCCTCAATTCTGATTCGTCGCTCCCCGTGGTCTGGGAATGAGCCACGTTCACACAGTCAAGAGACGAATCCACGGCGGCAAATGACCTTGGTTTCTTCGTCTCTGACTGCGTCACCTGGCCCTGTCCCGTCCGACTGGAAGCCTGCACGCTCACCGACCTATCACTGACAATCTTATCCTTCAAGCCGACGTCACTGGCCCCAGTTAAGGAATCGTCAGCAGAAGAAGAAACCTCCGTCTTACCCGTCTCTTCTGTCTCACCCTCATCAGGGCCAGTGACCTTGACATTGACGTTCGTCCCTGGGTCGGAACTCCCGAGACTGAGTTTCGTAAATGACTCTGATCCATCGGTTGGGCTTCCATCATGAGAAGTTTCTCCGGCGGTGCCGCAGACATATTCACCCTCAGACGCGATGTGGTCATGTCCCCATCCGCCACTGCCAGAGCTTGATGCGCTCGAGGCTCGGGAGTGTTTGCCAAAGCGGTGCAGAGCACGCGCAGAGGCAATGGCGGAGCGCCATCGCTTTCGGGGGTCAAAGTGATCGCGTAAACCAACAGCCACATCATGCTCTGTCGAGGCTTCGTGTGCTGTCAACCACTGCCAGAAATCCCCGCGTCCTGAGTAAAGCCACACTACGTACAGTTAACAAATGATAACTTACGTGATTGTTGAGAGCTTCTTCTGCCGTCAGTCGCTGCATCGGATCCGAATTGAGCAGGAGCTTGATAAAGATTTTGGCTGTGCACAGTTCAGTAAGGCGGCATGATAGTTTGAGATATTCAAGACTTCACCTTCATCCGATATTTTAGACCAATAACGTTCATGGAATTCAATTCTAGCCTCTGTAGTCTCCCGGACCATTTCCCTTGTATCTTCTGCTCTGAACGGCGAATACCCGCACAGTAAAACGTATGTAATGATGCTACTCGGTGTTAGTAGCGGTACTTGCGCTGTCAATAAAGTGGCACCTACCCCGTCGACCATACGTCAACGGCCTTGCTGTGGCCGTTCTTGTTCAGAACTTCGGGTGCGACGTAGCCGAAGCTACCCGCAAGCGAATGCAACTGCTCTTCCGGAGAATGTAAGTGTTTAGCACTGCGATGTATTCCCCGTAAGTACGAATGGCTATTCAGCACTGAGGGACAAAAAGACATACATTCCAAAATCGGCGATAACGATGTCACTGTTCGGGTCCATTGTACGGTAAAGAATGTTTTCAGGTCTATAGTTGTACGTTATAGCACGCAACACGTAGCATGTTGCATTTACCTACTTGAGGTCACGATGGACGATGTCGTGGTCGTGGAGGTATTTCACCCCTGACAAGACAGATCTAACAGACATGTGGGCGTCATTACACTGCGGCGCATCTGCACCTAGATGACGCACCTAATCACTGCAACCGCATCTTTCTCTGTGAATTTGCCCCTTTGTAATATCCGCTCAAAAAGCTCGCCGCCGGTGGCTAGCTCAAATGACAAATAATATTTACTCCTGGATTCAAACCAATCGTAGAATTTGACCTACAAAAGAGACAACAAGGCGATCAGTTGACATCACGCCAAGTAAACAGATACCAAAGACAGACGATGTTCGGGTGATCGAGACCCTTCAAGACTTCCATTTCACCCCACACGGCTTCTTCGTTTCCCTTGACTTTCTTCTTTGGAATCACCTTGAGAGCAACCTCTTTCGTCGTCACGGCGCGGTTCGGCGAGGAAAAGCCCGAGGATCGATGCAGGGCCGCGCTAAAGAGGGGTATCGTAGAGTAGCCATGAGGAGGCTCGATTAGACTTGGGGTAGAAGAAGCAGGTGCACCCTGCCGCGCTATTTCAATTTGGTCGGCTGGTACATGCCAGGTTGCTTTCTATCATGTGAAAGGGTGAATAGGAAGAGAATCAATTGTCGAATCACGATGGGTGGAAATGAACAGGAACAAGACCCTTCCGCCACGACAATGATTTGTGATGGACATTGCATGACTCACCATGACTTTTCCGAACGTACCCGTGCCTAGCACCTGGTGTACCTCGTACAATTGCTTTTTCACAAAGCTGGGCGGCTGAGGCAAAAGCGCGTCTTTCAATGATAGATGCTTCATGTTGCGAGTTCCAAAGTATCACGGTTAGACCTAGACTAGTTATTGCTTGGATGCAGGGTACTTGGAAGGAGCGAGTAAAGCCAAAAGGTCGTCAGGGTACGAAATAGTTGCGTCTAAGTAGCCACAAGTTCCCAGGACGAGTGGAGTGGGGCAAAGAAGTGTTGCTGTTAAGTTGCCACCGAATTGTTACACAGCATCTGCGTTTTATTTGTCCCGCTTATCTTATCAGATAACGATATGCACAAGAGGACAAAATTTAAAAAAAGTACAGGCATTGCTATCGATACAATGAAAACAATCGCTAGGAGTCAACGACCTCGTCACAACCATTGCCCGAACCAAATGACAATCCCGACCAATGCCCGGAACTTCCAGTTGGTGTCACCCATCACAACCGCTGCTGACGTTGGGCTCGACGTCGGGGAGGATGTTGACGAAGACGATGCAGATGCCGTCATCGAGGTCTCTGTCGAGGTCGATTCTGACGTTGATGCTGTTGAGGTCGAGGCAGTGGTCGTGGGCGCCGCAGTAAGGGCGACTGGGTCGGTCTGGGTGGTAAGTACGGCAGCTGCGGCTGCAGCTGTCGCAGAAGAATAGCTATTTTTACGGGGTGAGCACGTCCAAACAAAGAGCAACATTAAACGGCATGGCTTACGCAGAGCTTGCGAGTGCAGGATCCGAGTTCGTATCCAACATCACACCATTAATGATATGGACAACACCGTTTGACGTCAAAACATTCGGCTTTATGATCTGAACTTGATTGGAGCCCCCGACGGAAATGAAAGAGCCCGTCGAGTTGACGACATAAGCATATTGCTGGCCAGCCCCGGATACATAAGACCCGTTTAACAATTCGGTGGAGTAGACTGATGTTCCGTTGATGATCTGTTTACATAACGCAATTATTAGTGATCTACTTTGAAGCGCATACAATCGCAACAAACATGATTAGAGGCAAGATTGCGGAGCGCTGTTTGGTTGTTTAAGATACCAGTAAGAGAACTCTGCGCTGCTTGTATAGCTTCGTCATTCGGCGCAAACACAGTGATTCCGCGGGCCGAACTTAAGACATCGAGAAGTGAGGGACCATTAGGGATAGACGCAGACTGGAGAACACCCGCAAGCGATGTAAGGTCATATGATCCATTGTGCAAAACTGTGGACATGTTCGGCGGGGGAACCAGCACAGTGTCAATCCCCAAAATTGCGGAGTTATTGTAAAATGTTGTGTTTACCACGGAGATATTTGAACTGAAGTAAAGATGAAATAAGAAGAGAGCAACAGCAGGATAGTGAGCGTCACCCTTGATTCATAACGAAAAGTGTCCCATTTTCATATTTGGACCACACGAGAACCTGAGACTGATTTCCCTCAAGCATAACGAGATCCGAGCCGTTAAGAAGCGTGCGACCGATGGTCACATTGGGATAAGTCTCTGTATTGTTGACGAAGTCACCTGAGACGATGTGATATGCAATGAGATCTGTCAAGGCGGTTTCATTGCTAAAGATAGCATGGTCCACGTTTTCCACTGGAAATGTTAATGTCAGCAAAATAAATTTCGTGCGCCCTTTCAGAACCACGCACAAGCATTGTCCGAGGGTGCAAAAATAGCCTTATTTCCCTGAGATAGTTCTGTGAGTATATATTCTCCAGAAGTGCCATTCAAGGACTCTGTAGCATTTGCCAGTCGATCAAAACCACTTTCATTCAAAGCCTGCAGACTGCAATAAGCTGGATCCTCTGCAGACACGATAGCAATGCAGGATAAGGCAGTGAGAGACAGTGCACCGACGAACATAGTGGTAACTGGCAAAAGTAAATGGAGGGGCTGATTAGTTAAACTGACTCTGGCCACCTTCGATGACGCAATGCGCAATGTGGACTTGAATGTCAGAGTCAATGATCGGGGGGTCGTTTAGGGGGCTATGTCGTTCGATTGCGTCATAACTGAATAAAACGTATGCGTTAGGACTGCCGTATTCTGATTTATGATCTATCAGGTGCGGTTGGTTCCAAAACAATAAGATTAGATGACTTTCCTTTGAATCAATGAATCAATCGTTGCCAAGTTGGTCGAGTGTTTTGTTTCGCTCGGGATTAGTAATACTAGTAGCGCGATGTGACTGCTACTGTGCTCAACCTCATCACCTGGACGTTTCGGGATATTCATAACTTTAGCAGACATCGCGAGGCGCGGTATTGGATTAGATTGTTACAAGTTGGATTCGGTTTTCTCTGCCAGTACTAGCCATTAAGGCAAGGCAGAGCCTCGGAAAATGCCGGGAGTAAAGTTACCTTTCTGCCTTTCGCACGGAAACTTGTTTCCGCATAGCACGTTCAAGTACAAGCAAAAGCCCCAGACTGTTATTATAACAATCCATGGCACGTCGCGCACCCCCTCAAAATGCTGCCTTGTTTGGCGTGCCACCACCACCACGACGCGCAATCAGCGACCCCAACGAGTCCGCATTCTCTAGGTTCATACGGGAAGAAGTATTCGCACCTGAAAAGCTTATGGGGAACATCAATATTTTCACGGCAGTGGGGGTATTTGCTGCCGGTGTGTTTGTGGTTAGGACATGGGGAGACCTTCTAGTTCCCGCATAACTGGGCCTGGGGTCTGGGATAGTCGGTCTACCACAATGGCTCGTTGTGTGGTGTCATGCCACCATTGACTCAATAGTTTCTAACTTTTTTTCTCATGTTCATAGGTTCTACTTTATTGTAGTTTCGTCCTTGCAATTATCCTTCCCTGCAACCAAAATAGCTGTGTCCCCGCCATAATGTTTGACTGTCCTCGTCACAGAGGACTCGAGCACTAATAGATCACGAGACTGCGTCATAAATATTCTACGACGTGCAAGCTTTGATTTTGCGGTATTCAACCTGAGACTGGCATTGGTAAATAAAAAATTTCAAAGGGAGCTTTCCCCTTGGCTTGTGCAATGCAACTACCCCGATATCACCGAAGTGATCCGGGTACGGGCTACCTTCGCGTCTGGCAAAAATTTCAAGCTTCACCAACTCTTTCCAACCGATTGAACAGTTCCAGAAGCCCTTGATGTCTGCCGTAGCGATTGAATTGCTTATGCAGTGACACAATCGGAGTCGGGCATAACAAGCGTTCGAACCTTGTTCTATACGAGATACGTGGCATACTATTAGCACCGATGCATTTTACCTTTATCTTGCGGATGACTCCAATAGGTTCAAGTACGCAAGATACGCTCGAAAACTAATTATATTTTTTTCTTCCCCCTTGCCCCGGAGAAGCCATGAGCGCCGGACGATGATTTCATTGTCCACCCACATAAGGCCCCCATTAATGGACGTGTCCCTTTTTTCCCTTGTTTGCGATATTGGCATGTTGCTGACTCACGAAGGTGTACCCACGCCCCCGAAGCATCCTGATCTACTGGTCCAGACACACGCAAGCACGGAAATGTCCGCGAGCCAGGGTGCAGGCCACACCGCCTTTTTCCCCCTGCCCCAAAGGTTGGATTTGGTTTTTCACCACTCGGGCGCATCTCCTGATCTCCCGATCGCGTTCTTCACACCGGCCCTCCACTTGCAGGGTATCCATCTCATTCCTCAGCAGCTTCCACATCGCAAGTATGAATTTTGATTTTTACCACAGTGTTGACTAGATTTCGAGAATAGCCGACCACAACACGATGCCAACTGACCTCGTGTCCCGTACCTCATACCTGCGCCCGTTTGATAGTGGCGCTGGTAACAGCATGGAACAGCCATTGGTTATGGTTCGAGCCACCTAGTGGTGTGTCCTGGGTTTTCGGATCACCCCGATAAATAACTATGCTCCACGGTGTGCGTCTGATGATCGGTCTAGTACATGCAGAATCCACGTTGCCCGCCCCGTTTACAACAGAGGAAATATTGGCGACGAGGGGTCAATGCATACGGACAAGTCATCTGCGCAAATCCGCCGACGTCGACCATCATACAAATATCAACACAAGATCACCATGATCACCTTGTCTACACGACACTCCCTTTTTAGACTTGGGAGAGGTGTTTCCCCGGTCAAAGAGCGAGTTCTCCCACTTGGTGCGTGAAATAATCCTCCTGGTTTTATTCCCACCTCAACGCCGAACGCACGTCCTAGTCACGCATTTTTCCGGGCGTATACGCCCGATGGTTTGGCTATTGTGAAAAGGGACAATAGTCCGCTTCTTTCGCCCGAACGTCATCATCGATTACCCCATCTGGTTTGCGGTGTGCTGGCAAGGCCTCGGTTTTGGCAGTTGCCAAGCACAGCAAGGCAACCTTCCACTTACCTCGTGTCAGCACATTGGCTTTAGGACCCTTTCAAACGGCCCGTTGCCGTGCATCCACCTGATTCCGCTTCAGAACCCCGCGCTCACATGATCGCGGATTACCGCACAACCGTGATTTTTTAATTCTGTGACACGGTGGAAGAGGGGACTGCTGGGTTCTCGGCCGGAGGACATGCAATGGAAGGGAGCAAGGTATCGTATATTGGTTTTGGTCCTTGTTATCCGTGGAAGAATCACACCCACTGTTGCAGCTTCCGCGGCCGCCAATTTGGAGCCCTGAATGTCGTTCCGATGTCCGCACTCAAAACCGACGCCTGATCGTCGACCACCCCTTGTTAGGAAGGTCAGGTCGGATCGAGCTCAAAAACAACTCCGTGAAGCAAGAACACCTAGCCCATTGCATGACGGCAAGATTATGGATTGGTACAGCTAGAATACAGGTTGCGGGATGGACGAGCAAGGCAGCAGCGACGAGATTGAGGACAACAATTTGACAGTAGCAACGAGAAAGAGAAATCAGAAAGACATGGTGTGCGTAGTAAGAAATCTGCGTGTGGAATGTCCAATGCCAAAATTCTATGACAAAAAAAACAGTCCTGCTATGGTGTGCTATCTTTCCCTTGACCAGTATCGCATTTGCGAAGGATCACCCCCTAATCCAGCGGGGGGTGGTGTGCCAGTAGACTGAGGGTGTGGGTAAGACGCAGGTTGACCCGTAGGAAGCGTGGCCGAAACATTCCTGGCTTGGGGTTGGTGTGAAACAACACCAGACGAAGTGGAATTGTATGGCTGTTGCAGGGATGGGTATGATCGCCCTGAAACGGAATTCCCAAGAATAGGTGGAACGACACCGTAATGCTGAGACGGAACTTGAATAGGCTGAACAGAAACCGAGGAGAAACCCTCGTGAACACTGCTCTGGGGATAGAATGCGGAATTTAGGGTAGGGAAACCGAAGTTGGTGGAAGATGCCTCCGAGGAACTGGATGAAGAAATTCCCTCTGATCCGCTTGCAGTGGTCCAGGCTTGCGATTGTGACACAGCCTGAGGATATCCACGGTGCCTGCCATCACCACCCGTGTCTTGACCGGTCGGCGGCCATGGGTGCATTTGCGTCCGACTTTGATCGTCCCCTGCGTTGGACCACCCTTCCGTAATAGATGATTCTGAGAAGTAGGACGATGGCTGTGCATGGTGGTGGTGTTGGGTGGACAGGTATGGATGGTAATAGTGCTCCGATGTGCGAGCGGCGGGAGTGATAGACGGTGCCACGCTTGTGTCGGGTGTGGAACGGCCAGGACGCGATATATACGAAACTCGCATGTCACCAAGGGGACGATAGGACGCATCGGGAGGTTGGTAACTGGACGCTCGTGAGGTGGTTGTTGAGAATGAACTACCTGAAGAATCCGCAGGTAGACTTGCATAACGCACGTCCTGGCCACCGAACTGGGATTCCTCCGTATCCGCCACTTCGACTGGAGACACATCACTGTATTCAGTACTCCCCGAATAGTCTTCTACGAGGTCCGAACTAGATGCATAGTCTGCGGAAAGACCAGCAGAGGAATCAGGCTTGCGACGTTTTCGACTGTTGTTTGGACGCCTCTTGTACACGTAGTCTGGGTACTTCTGGTTAAAATTATCCTTGAGGAGCTTGGCTTGATCAAGGTAGAACTGTTTTTCGGACTATAGAATCACGGGGTTGACGATTAGACGACGGAGGACAGACGTGTAGTAAAGGCCAAACCAAGCTCATGCCATTCCATTCCCGACTGAGAATTTTGCTCACTTCACCGGTGCGCATGGATTGGTTTTCTGCAGCGACCTGTGGTCGACGGCGGCGAGCGAATATCATGAATGCATTCATGGGTCGTTTAGGAGTTCCATCGGCGTTTAGCGTCTGCGACGTCAGAGCAGCATTGGGATCATCTGGAGGGAAGTGAGAACCACTGAGATGACAAAGATGCATCAAGCGCGCACCATCGATACCAGACTCCATTTTGAGTGTTTCAGGATACTGTAGGTACCCGACATCGTCATCCGAGCCCGAAGGAGAGGCCCGGTCTGGCAATGTCCCGGAGTGCGACGCCACATGATGGGAATAATCTTGCGGGTCAGGATTATAGCCTTGCATGTCAACGGCAGTGGTGAGCAGGCGTGGCTCAAGCAGAGTAGAGGGATATATGTTAGGCTCAAAGGAGGAACCAAGTCCGCTTCAGCGCAGGTAAGGGATCTGCAGAGAGCGACGGCCGAATAACAAACTGGACTGGATGAAGCTCAACGTCAACAGTGCGGATCTAGGTTTGGCAGTGAGACAGAATTTTCTAGGAAGGGTTTGTTGACGTGCAGCAGTAAATAAAAGCATGGCGGGGTAGACGGAAAGAAGGTACTGGCAAATTTAGTCTGACCGTACATGGAGAGAACCTTGGTCCCTTTGATTCGCGGAGTCGTGGTCCGGCTACGACACCGCTTGTAAGATCATTCATTGATTGAAGCTGAGCGCTCACAGGAACACATCCTCACCCAAAGCACGATAACTTCTCTGGCCTCGAGGAACGCCCTAGCACAAACAATACGTTCTAGTCGTACAGGTGCAATCTTGGATCGAATCGTGCTTCTTATTTACGCCAACCACGATTTGAGTTCCCCTTTGGGCTAGATCTTGTTGTTCATCGGGAAGGCCCTTTTTTCCAGGCGCTCAGGGCCCCCGAAAACGGCGCGTGTTACCGAGATCAAAGTCACTTGACCAAGGAAGGCTATACTCACGATTGAACTTGGAGGTCTGATCAGCTGGCCAAGGTTCCGGATCAGTGACTCGTGTATGTTTGAAGGCTGTTCTTCCCGGATTTCAGATAGCGCATTCGGCCCGCTGTAAAGAATTTTTTTGGTATACTTTCAGTCAATATTTAGTAACCTACGTAGAGCCCAGCTTTGCGTGCAACGGCAATGTTCACTCTCGGTCCCTGCCACGTATTAGGAACCGCGGCGGAGATTGATGTGTGATAGTTGGCTGACCTCAAAGACAAGTGATACTATTAGTGGGCCCACCTGACGCTTCAAATCGATCATCCACCATGCGGACCTTCATCCTGGTATATTAATTTGAGAAAATTTTGCGCCTGATTGTAAGCTCGGACCCGTCAAACGGGCAACACCTTTGTGCCATCTATTATCGAGTCGACGGATAATACTGTGAGTTCCGATCCGGAGACTTCCGACTGGTAGTACCTGCAAGCTTCCTTCTTGACATCCAATGATCCAACGGACCGCGTCCTGCCGCATAACATCATGCCTACAGACCTCATCTACAAATTATCTACCTCAGGGTGCACCCTAGAATCGATAAAGTTTGAATCGTAGGGATATTATGTAGCGATGTTGCCGTTTTATCTTCTGCTTCCGATCAGAGGAATCGCGAGGGACTCATTGGCTGGCCGGATAACGTTTCCCAGACAACTCGTGTACGTATTGTGCACAATTTGGAGCATGGGGACAACGTTACAGTGGAGCCGGAATTCTCGACACCCCTTATCCATCCAACTTCCTTTCGGGTTGCTTAACTTTGCCAGAACTCTGTCCCATGCTGGTGAGTCGAACCAAGACCTCCCCACATGCTCGGCACCAGGACAATAATACAAGAATTTGAAATACCCTAACTCTTCTCAGAGGTAAGTGCTCCAGAAGGCTCGTGCTTGCCTGTGGGTTGGCTGAGGCAAGTGTGTTCAAATTTAATTCCATCGGCCCCTTAGGAATGTCATGCTACCCGGTCTTTGAAGGATATTTGTCAACGCATTTTTTTGGGAGGGTGGCCTGGTCATATTATGTGTGCAGCGGCGTTATAACCCACTTTAAAGCACGAGGCCCTGACAGATGATTTCCGTCTCGGAAGCTTCCTTTAATCATTCATATCAGGAGAACTTCATTTGAGCAGCAGGGATGGGTACCAGCTTTACCAATGACGAAGACGGGGTCCGCATACCCATATCGCGGTAAATGATCACCGTGGATCAATGGAAGATGGAGTTGCAGCAGGTCCCAAACGATGCATTACTGACGCAGTGCCTGACGTTGAGACTGGGTTTCCATTGCTTCATTAGTGAGATGAAAACCTGCCCTCGGAGAAGTTGGACATCATTGTTGCGGTGAGATGGGTCACCAGTCATTGGTTGACGAGACTGACCGAGAGAAGCGCTCTACGACCGAATCTGATAGCAAGCTTTGAGCATATTTCTGGTGTAGGTGAATAATACCCAGCGGTATAGCGTAAAGGGATCCGCGGTGACTTCTGGACAAACCTGAGTAGCAGTGAGTTATCCTTATGAGAAGGATAACCTAGATCGATATCTCCGAGTCCGCGTAAGCTTGACGTAAAATTATGATACCGAAACCTAAGCACTGACCCTTGAGGATTTGGCCTCGCCCACAGCAGCCATGAGACCAATATGGAACAGTCACACAGCTGTAGACTTCAATGTTCATCCGTCGTTCTTGGATTCAGTGCTTAAAAAGAATCATCAGTAGGAGTACACCGATTGTCGGATAAATATACCAGGTACTAGTATGGGGCGCTGGGGACTTCGCACTCGATGATCCTTGTCCGCTCGAACCTCAGGCCTCGGTTGCCAGATCTTGAAAGCATCTTGATACCTACTACGTATCGTACCTGCTGAATAATAGTTGCCGCGCCACAAAACAACGATCATTGGTTTCAGAGATATAGCGACTTGCCGATATCTAAAAGCAGCCAAACTTTGTAGAGTCATCACAAAGTTTTGGACAGTTACAAATTTACGGGGGCATAATGTTCCATACCTCTTTTTATAGTCTGTCTTATCTGAGACTCGTAGATAGATCACTTGACTAGACTAGCCACGATAAGGTTGTTATACGTTCAAGTCGATCCCTGCTCCGAAAAACGTTAAACGAGAGTCGTACCAGTGGTCGGCCTATTTGCCTGAACAGAAGCCCCAGGAGTACTTAGTTAGGATTCACGGATCATTGCCAATCTGGCAGTAAAATCGGGATGGTCTAGACTCTGGACACCTGGTTATGAGGCATGTTGCTGCGGAGCGGACTTTGGACCAGAAGCTGGGTACTCGTGGATTATAGTGGGAGAGGAGGTGAGCAAATATTCAAATAAGTCTGACACACTGCTTGTTGTCATTGTCCAAATCCGGGCCGGCAGAAGATCCCATTTCGGCGATCAATGAACGTGCTAAAATTTGCTTAGGGGCCTTATAAAGATTTCTCTGAGAGCCTGGGTCAAGGTAAGTTGCAATATCAAAAACGTCCATACTGACTATTACTCAGAGTAATACTGAGATTCAGCTTGCGGTCTTTTCTTAACGCTAGGAGTCCACGATAAATTATACATATGTATCTCCGGCTTTGCGGAAAAAACTGGCGGATGTGTAGTTGCGCCCGCTTTTGCCGTAGGGGATTGCGACAGGCTAATTTTGCAAGCCTAACCACTGCCATTATGATCCTTACTACGGAGAAGAGGCTTCGGCTCAGGCTCCTACACTGAGACTCTATCCTAGTGCATCAGCGAAGTGCAATTAAGATAAAGCCCTACACTTGCTTAGAAGAATGTGAGGAGCCTGGCTTAAGCCTGGCCTTGAAGTTCGGCCAGCGGCTGTGTAACCGTATCGTCCGGTGGCAATTAAATAGTGTATTACTAATCCAGCAGCTTAGTCACCAGTGGGTGAACAAGTTTCATCAGTCCGCCTTGTGATCATTCCGCAGTTCTCTAGTTGCCAACTGTCAACATGAAAAAGACGGTCACAGATGCTAGTAAGTTCATTTTTACGACATTTAGTTTGTTAAAGTCCCTGGCATCGCTAGATCTTCCAAAGACCTCAAATGGAGAGGTATACCATCTCGGGATAAAATATGGCGAGGTAGCTAATAGAATTGTGAGTTTCCGTACTCGACTCCGCCCCTAGATAGATTATCTTCATCTTCGGACCAGGTCACTGTCGGCATGGCCTCTCGTGCCGAGCAGCTCGCAAGGTTCCTCGATGCATCCCCCAAGCCATTTTCATTGTATTCCGAGCGTGGATTTTTGACTATTACAGGGCGGTATCGGGGCACTCCCATGTCTATCATGTGCATCGGCATGGGTGGACCTAATGTCGACTTTTTCATTCGTGAAGCGAGAGAGTGTCTCCATGGCGACATGTTGATCATCAGGTATCTCTCTCTTATATTAGTCTCAAGTTCCCGTTCTTCCCAATTATGCCTATTTGCAATCCAAGACTTGGATCATGTGGCTGTTTGTCAAATTTGCCGGTCGGGTCTGTCGTTTTACCTAAAGCCAGCATTGCGATCACAAGAAACCTGGACTTTGACTTTGCCAATGGAGATCCATGGAGAGTCCCGTATATATTGAGTAAATCGGTAGGGTACATACACATTGGCACAGTGCGTCGTTGCTAATGAGGGAATTAGATACCCGCCGACACGGCTCTTGTGACTACGGTGCGCTGATCATGTATTCATTATTTTTCAAACATAGGTAGATCTTCAAAGCAGCTTCAACATGCCCTAGAATCCACAAGGCCAAGAGATGCTTCTGAACTCATTGTCTCCAATTCCGTAAATGCATCTACAGACAGGTATTAGCCATCACCTATGTTCATATATTTTCAAGACCTGATGCTCTCTTGATAGTTTCTACTCCTCCCAAGGCAGGCAGACGTCATTTCAAGACCACAATTCGGAATTGA
This sequence comes from Boletales sp. KT-2023a, assembly GCA_038090395.1. Lineage (NCBI taxonomy): Eukaryota > Fungi > Basidiomycota > Agaricomycetes > Boletales > Boletales sp. KT-2023a. The sequence goes on along the minus strand of JBBPMP010000094.1, from coordinate 22,829 downwards.
TCATGCAGTTGAAGGAGACGATTCAAGATATCGCTACACTAGAGGTAATTCTCGCGGACATACGAACCGTTTCATTCGTTGGTTGAGGCTTATCCTGGATCGTCTCCGTGAATAGATGGAGACTTACTGGATCCTTCATCTCGCGGCTAGCTGGCAAGGTCGCTTGGGCTCACCCGTACTGACCCCACCACTGGTAGCTGGTGCTGTGCACCCAACCACTTCCTCGCATCCGGGCATTGCAACAGTGCCCCCTCATGGTTCGCAGCCCGTACAACCGATGACGAAATCATCGATAAGAGCAGCCGCCGTCCAAATGGTGTTTGCGTCTCGATCTTCTCGAAATTTTATTACCCCCGAGCAGGTCTATCAACTTGAAGCATGGTGTGGTAGAGCGGTATTGGAAGCACTTCGTGCTACAGACATCCCATCAGACGTATGTTCAAGGTCGCCTGTTCGAAATCCATGACTGATATTTTTGACCTAGCGCTTACATCCAGAGGAAGGGAGCGTCTGGGATATAAAGGCCAGTCCGTTAAAAGCAGCACTATGAATGTACTACAGTATTCATGGGTATCAGAGAGTAATCGACGTCCACGAAATCATATCCATATTATCCATTTCTTATCCTAAATTGAAATTATGTAAAATTTTAAATCAGTTAACATTTGACAGATACGAAAGCAATTAAACGCCACATCCCCTTCGGACAAAATTGAATTATACGTAGTAGAGTCTGGGTGCCCACTGACAAACTTTTTTCGCAAAGCAATTTTTTTTTGGTTTGCTCACCGATCAGCGGTTAAGAGATTGGTTATGCTCCTTGAATGCAGGTGTCAGGGAAGGACTCTCGTACTCGCAACCAGAATTTCAGGCAAATACGTTGCAGCATTACGAGAACCGAAGTCTAGGTGACCAGAACTCGTTTTTAGCGGATATTACAGAACATAGATAACGACTACTGACCGCGCAACTGGCAGGCTGCGACATGATGTAGTCGGATAACGCGCGTCTCCCCCCGAGTAACGCATCAAGTCTAGGTCGGCTACAGAATCATATCGTGATACAAATACCTAGTAGTGAGAGTCCAACATCTGACGTCCTTGCAATTGCCTGGGGCAGTCATCAACCAGCCTCATGCTGCATACCTGTAATGAGTGTATGAGCACATTGGAGGATGAAAGAAACAAAAGGAGAATATGTACCCATATTTCGAGGCCAGTAAAATTCCGAATTCCGTGAACTTTGTTGACTTATAGCCAGTGGTGCACTGTAGGCAAGGTCCCAGCATGTATTGACTTGATCTCCGTCATTCGGATATGAATCTCCCTAGAACCCGTAGAGCGAAAGTCGCTTCAAAGTAACGTCGCTATTGGGATTTCTGAATTCATGCTGATGCTAGCTTCAGGTATCTCTGGTGCCAGAGATGGTTGCTGAAAGTACGACACGATTCCACCCTACCGAACGCCGACAGATATCCATTGCCATGGGGCGTTTCGTATTAAAAACGTGGGCATGTTGTTCCGCCATTTAACTGTGTGACGCTTATTTCTTCTATGATGTGCTCCACTCTCAGTGGTGGCGTGTGTCATATTTATTGTGGGACTATTTAGTATTTTCGTCGGCGCGGCGTCTCAGCCCGCTGGAAAGTGCCAGAATGGGACTGCTATCCCAATCATGAAACGGACTGGTTATCTGACTGTGGATGAGAGTGTGAATATCGAGGCGATCCTCGCACGTTGCCTACATCCATACGTATGTCATGTGCGCCGCCACTGGCGTGTGTGCATTTCATCCTGCTCATGCATTGGCAACTTGAAAATTCTTCGCGGGCCCAAGAACGACGGGCACTTAAACATGGATACTAGAAGAGACAAATCCGATGAGCTCATGAAAGAGGTCTATAATGTTGTCTTGTTTCACACTGCCAACCAACCTTGGTGGCTTACTATTCAGCTGGGTACCCCCTCCCAATTGTTCCAGGGTGGGTTTCTAGGTAGGCGGTCCACCCGGAGTACGACACTCATTGACACCTCGTCAGCGACCTCCTCTCGCCCTCTGTTGAATGTGATTGGGCATGCAACGAACATACACGTTTGGACGCGTCTCGTGCTCGAACTGCGCAGAAATCTTCAGTTTTCTGGCCCTGTCACATCATGTATTCGGACGGCTATACCCTCTACTATCTTGTACAACGATATCGTGTCCCCGTATCACAACGGCACCACTGTACGTGTCGTACGACCGCCATCGAGTTCATGTTTGACAGTGCGAGTTTGCTTGACAGGCGGTCGCTCAGACGTTTTGTGCCACAACAATCTATCCCTCGGGCTGACGTGGAAGGTCTGCTCGGAATGAGACTCCAGTCGATCTCGTCCTATGGCGCTGTACCCTTTTTTTCAAAGGTTGGTTGATCAAGGACAGTTGACCAACCCCATCTTTTCCCTCCTGCTTTCCGGTTCGATGGGCGGGTTGTACGTCGGTGGCGTCAACTCGGCCTGGTACAAGGGCGACTTCACCTACGTCTCCGTCGAGAATCCAATAAGCCTTTTGGGTGGGCGTAGCCGTTTCCTCTCATCGCGTTTCACGCAGGGTTTCCGGATGGCGAGATGGACAACATTCTCGTCAACGGACCAGCCACCGTGCTTCTTCTCTTTCTGGGTGGTGATAGACGTTGGACGCACGCATCAGGCTGGTATCTCGATCGTGGGCAGCGTCCCTGCCATCATTGACACGGGCCACATCGCACTTGTCGGCCCAACGCACCAGGTGTCCCGGCTTCAAGACGCCCTTCATAATGTGGCAGCACCGACTTTGGGGTTCTATACAGGCACGGAGTCGATCATATATAGATCTTGATTTAAAGTGATCGTGGCCCCCTGCAGTTCCGTGCGCTTCGTCAGTCACGCTTACGCTCAGCTTTGGGGAAATGCCCCTCCCTATTTCGTCCACGGGCGGGTGTCGTCTGCGCCGTCGTCATCGGGGTATATCGGTGCGATGTGGCGCTGGATTCTGTGGCCAGTGCGCCAACGCAACACGCGTCCTCCTGTGCCTGCACTGTGATAGGATACGATATCTGGGTGATCGGGGATGTGATTTTCAAGAACGTGTATGCGATCTTCGATGCCCAAGTCGGGTTTGCTCAGCTCAAAGTAGCCTCTCGTGTATGTGTTTCTTTGATGTAATTAAACTTGGCAAGCCTCAAGGGTATGTGTACGCGCACTTGACGTATGTCGCTTATGTACGTATCTTTTGTTCTTGTGCAGGTCATACTACTGTACTTCGTGACTTCCTATGCGTACAACGGTTCACTACATAACCACCCACCATTCATTGCCAGCTCAGGGTCGTCTCTTCAGCATTCAGATCAACGGACAAATTCGAAATCACCAACTCCTCGTTCGCCGCGTCATACGTCCATCCCAGGATCTCCAAGGAATTCAATGTAACCGTGGTCGGATTCTGGACACCAAGAAGAGTGATGGTCTCCAGTTTCTGACCGATCGCATACTCTCCCGTGCTCTCAATGTCCATTTCTCCATCGTGGGCAGAAAACTTCAAGATTCGGTTTGGCCCAGGGGGATAGCTCTCGCCATCGTCCACATATGCATCGCCTGACGCCGTCCCTGCTGCGTTGAGCGAGACCAGGAGCGAGTATGGTCCCTGGCGCGTTTCATAGATAGTGTACGCCGGTTCGTGGTGCAAGAGCAAGATGGAACTATCCCGGACGTGAACGTTGATGTAGCTGATCGGAGCGCTCAGCGTTGTGTTTCCGCCAGGGACGGCGTCCACGACTGCGTGCGTCCACCAATCACGCCAAATGACTGTGCCCCTACCAGGGAAGATACCTTGAAATCCAGTTTAGCTTGAATGATGCTGGTAGACGTGAGGCTAGCACGCACCATCGACCGTGATTGCCCCGGGTAACAATACAGGGGTGACGAGGATGTCGCGTCCGATCAACCACTGTTTATCGATCTTGAAAAGCTCCGGCTCGTTGGGGAACTCGTAGAACAAGGCCCGCACGGGTGGAAGACCGTTGGTAGATGCGTTGGCGAACAGAGTGTACTATGTACCGTCCAATATCAGTATGCGAAAGTGGATGATTTTGTAGTACGTACCCAATATGGCAACATGGAGTATCGAGCAGCAATCGCGATACGCGACGCGTTTGCAACACTGTCCCATCGGTAAGGTTCCTGCGGGAGGGCACCATAGGTATTGTGGTTCCTGTAAAACGGTGTGAAAGCGGAAAGTTGCATCCAGCGGTTACATAGCTCTTCGTCGGTATTGCCCTCTAAGAATCATTCAGACACGTCCACTTCTGCGGGTCAAAGTGGAACTCACGGAAGCCACATGTGTCTGCGCCGACCATCGGAATTTGGTAAATCTGGAATTGCAGGACACCTTGGATGCTCAGGTACAAGTATTCCCACTTGCTATAGTTGTCTCCGAGCTAGAAAGTAGATGAGAACCATGTACAGGGCCATTGATTCCAACGATGGAGCATACCCAGTGGCCAGTCCACCTTCCTGAGGAAGGGAAAGTCGAGCGACTGATCAAGAATGGTCTCTTTCCATCGAACAAGACCTGTAGGGCGAGATGTGTGGCCTTTTCTTCCATCACCCCGAATAAGTTGTGCACGTCGAGTTCGACATAGCCTCCATAATGAGTGGCATTTGTGGCCAATGTGCTCGTAGAAAGTGGTCCGTAGCCTGAAGGACGAGACTATGAATCAGATATAAATCATAAACAATTACACATTGTTCACCATTATGTATGGTGTACGGCGGGCTGGTGAGGTCAATATTTGGCTCATCTCCAGCACCAATGCCGCGTTTCGTTAGTGCCTCACTAGCTTCAGATGAGCATGGGTCCGTCGACATTCCGCCAATCGTCATGTTCCCGCTAGGTCCCCAGAGAGTTTCATTGTAACTTTAAGAGAGTCATAATTAGCCAATTTAGTGGTCGACGTTCAGCTAATAGACCGACCACTCGGGGTAACCTGTTATAACCGTACCAATCACGCTGAATGGTTGTAATGTCGAGAAGTTGGCTCCAGTACCACTGTCCTCGGAGTGAATTTCGAGCATACTTCAATTCGAGGTCGACTTACCAAGAAGAATCGCAGAATGAGCTCGCCTCGTTCATATCGAGCCAGATACCAGAAAATGTAACCCCGAGTTCACTCCAGTTTGTTAGTGCCTCTGCCCACCACGCTTGAGTATTTTCTGCAAACCAGTCAGGGAACACTGTGTAACCAGGCCAGACTTTCCCGATGTAAAGGGAGCCGTCGGGGTTCTTGATGTAGGTGTCCCTGCGCAGGGTGAGATTAACCACACGAATATTTGTAATGGGACGTACAGCGAAGCTCCATTGGAATATGGATGGTACTGCAGGGGAGATTAGCAAAGTACTAGGAATACTTGAGTCCTGGGGCTTACCACATCAGTTGCGTTGACAGTGACTGCAATGCCGACATCTACAATTGGTATAACTACGAAGGCGAAACGATTCAGCAGGTGCTGTATTCAGAATCATGCGTCAAACCCTTACAGTGTTGGTTGTTTGCAGTCTGAAGGATTATTGAGTCCCTTTGATAACTAACTATCACCAAACCAAAGGACAGACCAAGTTCGCGATGAATTGTCGGACTTCGTCAGCCGGGAATCTCACAGGATCAGTTGTGAAGTCCCGGTATGTGTCATACAAATCAATGTCGTTCCATTGAACTAACGCTTCATTCAGTTGAACCCATAAAACACTAAAGTGAAACTGACCTTCTAGAGGAATGTTCGCAGCACGCATAGCGGCAACATTCGCTATGTCTTCGCTAATGTTGACATATCCCCATCTTGATTTTTTCTTAGCCAGCGAAGTGAAACGTGGCTGCTGATGACCTACCGGCATAAGTGGAAACCGAAACTCCAAGCCGGTTGCCACATGGGGTATCCAATCATCGCGCCGTATTGGGCAATGACTTCCACATCGGTAGGTCCAGAGAAAAAGTAAAAGTCGAGAATTCCTCCGAGTTGTCGGTACTGGACGAGAGATACATTCGAGCCGATTGGGGTTTGAAGGAAAATATCAGACCCTGCAGCGCTGTCAAACCATCAGAACATATCCACGCCTTGCCAAGTTGGTTACCTGAGTAATAAAACTCCAGATGAAGAAGACGTGTTGGTGGTCTCATTGTAGCGATGCTCCAGGTAGATCGGATGTGAACCATACCTTAGGTGCGTCAGTCACGTGGTCGGGTCTCTTCTGTTGTACAGCACTAACATATTTTCATCAATGGGGTCTCCGACGTCGCGATTCCAATTAGTTTGGATAGTTCCAACACCACCATCTGTTCCTATATCACGCCGGAAGCCGCTGCTTGCAATCGCCTCACCCAGGCCATAGATATTGGTACCGTACGGCAACGCTGATGTAACCTACCCACGTTGACAATGAGCATCTCGCATAGTAATTCGAAGGTCAAGCTGGTTTACCTGAAGGTACTGATCCTCAAATACTAACGAGAACCCGTCAAACGCCGTGCCGGGGTCCGAGGAGTCGAAAGGTGGAATAGGTGTTGGGGGAAGTGAGGTGATCCTGGTGTCAAAAATAGGTATTGCGTCTGGCTCCGAGCGACGCGTAATCCAGAAAGCAAAAGGCGACGAGTCATGATTGAACACAAGATCTGATGACCCTGTGAATGACTCTGTCGGAGTGGCAGGACGGTCGATGACAGACTCAGGGATCGTGAATTGTTGCCCCGCAGTATCGTAGATTTTTACATGCAGACTAAGGAAAATGATCACAAACGGAGTTATGGAACGAGAGCTTTGACCCACGTTGTCTGGGATTGATAGGTGACTTCAATGGTAAGATTCGATATATCTGTGCCAAAGGCGTTACAAGGATTTCCTCCCAGCGTCAGCTGAGCAGTCAGGCCATACTCTGATTCAAACAAAGATCCCAGAGTATAACCTATAGTAGACTAGGGTAAGAATCATGGACCACCGGGAAATAACGGAAAGGTACCAGGGCAAGCAGAGATGTTTTTCGAATATATGACACCACTAAAGGTTTGACGTTGCAGCAAGGAGGGGATGCTGGCCCACACCCATGGATTTGTGTTGAGCAGAAGGCTACCCAGAATCGCAGAAAGTATCATGATGGCCACAGTCCAGGTGGCGAACGAGTGACTCGGTTCTTTATAATTCGGAGTAGTCTCCTCATTGCTTTTGGTTATCAAGCTGTCGAGGGTTTTGCGCGGTCGTGATCGTTGATTTGGCGGAGGCATAGTACGCGTCACAACTTAGGATAGCTCTGTAGATCTGTGCGTCGTGGTGAGCTATGTATCAGAAAGGCGATTTTCATGCTCTGATGGGCTGGGTCGAGTGCTTCACCACGGAGGCGAATAAGGCGGCAGGCCAGTCCGTTGCGCCACACTAGCAGGGTCGCAATATTACTACTCTTCAGAAATCAGCAACCCTTCTAATGCTGTTCTGTATTTCATTATTCCGAGAAGCTGGATCAGATTCTGATTATTCCGAGACTGGGCGGCCGTCCGGGTCCAATTAGTTAAAGTAATTGCTTTACTAAACTTCTTGCAAGGCTGTCACCAATACCCATCCAACGGTGTCGATAACCTGGCCCCATTTTTATGGTTCAATCCTGCCTCCGCCGTTCCGTGGATACTAGGCAAGAGGATCGCCAACTGGTTTGGAGACTATACGGTCGAGGCACGATCGTGTACAAACTGGGTGTTTACTTTAGCACACTAACTGTTTGCAATGAAAACTTATTGACAATTCTTTACAGTAAAGAACTTCAAGTTGCACTTTTATGCTCGAGCATCTTCGAACTTTCCACGTTTAGGTTTCATCTAAAATCGGTTCCTCTAGGTGATCAACTGAACCGATCTAGGTCACAATCCCGTACGTCCCAGACCACTTGCTCAATCGAGTGTGCACCCTGATGAATCAATCCATCTTTCACATCGACAGTTGGGATCGTGTAGATTACCAACCGCTCAACAAGATGATCCGAAAGGATGGCTTGACAATCGTCAGATGCTGCCAGTGATGAGGGCTATGCCTAGAAACGGTAAGCATGTACATATGAATACCCTGGGGCTCCCGCACACCACGGAGCAGCTCGCTGAAGCCTTCGGTAACCTTGTTCCCTCCAAGAATACTTAAGTAACGTCCTGTTTTCCATCATGTACTGTCCGGCAAGAGGCCACCCCCTTGTAGGACGATCAACACAGATTCCAACAAAAATGGTATGTCCGTCTCCAGGTTGTCTTTTAGATATCTTCGTGCCAACTGCCGCACACATGTCACAGGGAATGAAGATTCCGACCAGCCGCGCATTTGACACAGATAAACGAGAAAGGCAGTTAAGTATATGGTAGGCGATAGTACAATGCATCTGGTTCCACTGTTGTTCAGATGATAAAATGAGTGTGGGTAACGAAATGACACATAAACGTGTGGGTCGGATGCGCAATTATATTTAAAGTGGGTGAGAGCGGTGCGTCCAGCGCACGGGTCGAGCATGAATCACATTGCCGATGCGTCCCAGCCTTCGATGCCAGCTTCGACCATCCATTCGGGGCAGAGACATCCATTGAGGTCCGTTTGCATCTCGAAATCATCCATCGGGGCGGAGGAAGAAGCCGGATGACTCGGTTCGGGGACATACTTCATGCCAGTGACGTCGAACATGCTGTAACTATCTTGGTACTGGGCCATCCAATTTGCATTCAAGGACGGGTCGTACAGGCCATCGAGTTGCATCTCGTCGTCGGCATCGCGAAGCAGGGCGGCAGCATACGGGCCGTATTGAAGCTCGTCATCGACACCGAGATCCACTAGGTCGCCCTCTGTGGCTTCGAGACGGATCGAGGGGATTGTGTCAGTGTGGTTGGTCGGGCGAGGGATGCGGGTCGGTCGGCGACGCGAGAGCGAGGTCGGGCGCGGGCGGCGGCAGCGTCGACTCGGACCAACAATCTCGTCCTTTCCAAGCTCGCGGAGACGGGGCCTAGCACGGTTCGGCGGTGGGATATAGCCGTGGACTTTCTGGCGATGCTTTGAGAGGGCAGCGGGGTCGTTCGTACGGTACTCGCAACGATGGGTTGGCTGTCCGGGAGCGTCAAGGATATTATCGGGACACTCATGGATTTTTTCGCCGGTGCTACAAGGGAATGAGACTGCGCGTACGTTGATCGAGTGCGATCGACTTACTGTTTTGCAAAGTGAATGGAGAGACTCTTCTTCTGGAGCGTGTAAAAGTCGCATCCCGAACAGTGGAATACTCTGTAAAACGATCAGATGAGCCTAAGCTATCACAATGGGCACGCACTTGTCAGGATTATCGTGCAAGACCTTGTGCTTCTTGAGCTCAAAGGCTCTTGTAAAGATTCTACCGCAGGTAGGATGGTCGCATGGAAAAGTCACCTGGACGCCGGACATGAGTGCAATGGGTACAGATGCCCCTCCAGGGGTGACTTAAATAGTCGCCCATGGTGGTCTTTGTATAAATGGTGGACAAAGCAGTGAAATGACAATGATGCGCATTGACTCGTGGGAATACTTGCTTTGATCCATCTTGCATTATGGTCTCACTACTTGCAGCCAGAGTCGAAGCATGATGTGGATTCCACATCGTACATCGATAGAAATGTGAGTCAATCGGGCTACTGAAACGGATCATTTGCAGAGTCCGCTACTTGCAATGCTTCTGACATGGTCACGGTAACAACTTGCAATGACATGGTCATAACCTGATGTTGGTAGTAGAAGATCTAAACTTGAAATGCGAACGTGGAACTTATGTCTGGCAATGGATTCGTCGAGAGGTTCACTTTCTCGCGTGCCGTCTTCCTCCCTTCAATTCCTCCGGCTCTGGAAATTGCTACCTTGCTCGTGGTGAAGAAATCGTCTCAGTCGCCGTCAGTCGGACGCATCTTATCCGATTGATCCCATCGTCGTTCACTTCAGGCTTTTGGTCAACGAGCCTCCCGCAGACATCGCCCTCTCTTCATTTCTCTCCACGCCACAGCCTTTGGTAGATTGCTTTCATGTAGTTGACACCACTGAGCTCCTGTTCGCTGGCGTCCATCCGGGCATGGTCAATGCATGCACTACGTGTCCTTAATGGCCTTCCTTCGTAGTTGGCGTTCAGTACACCCCTGCGCACCCAAGCACTCAAGCAGGTGGAGCTTCTTTCCCCCTCGCTGCCTGGACGCGCGTCGTGCGCTTACCTTCTTCGTTTGGGCTAGTCTGTGCCCCTGCGCATGACACGGTTCCAGAATCGATCTTGGTCCCGCGCACATCGCAGGGTCAGCTCGGCTCGGCACCCGCAGGGCGCCCCGGCACGGTCCTCCTTCTTTTCCCTCTGCACTTCGCCGAAGAGCCAGAAAATGCCCCATTTGACACCGTACACCGACACCGGTGGATATGATGTATGGATAAACGTTGCCGGGAGGTGGTATGTCACTTCTTTCTGCTTCTTGTGCTTGATGCCTTCTCGTTCCCAGCGCGGTCATGTGGAGTTGGATGTGTAACGAACAATCGCGTTGCGATGCCTCTGTATTTCATGTGCTCTGCTAATTCAATGGACCTGTCTGATCGAGTAGTCTCTGGCACCCTGTGCGCCGGTGTCGTTCCATCCCTTTCCGTGGCCCACCGTACGTGTCGTATACGACATCCAAGAAGTTCATGTCGTGAAATCAGTTCTTGGGGCGGTACACCAGGGACGGGTAATGGAACGGAGGGTACGTGGGGCTCACGACACACGTAGTGCGCAAAGCGGTCTGTGACGCTTTGTTTTTTATGTTGTCATGATTATTTGAACTTGGGCTTACCGATCGTGGATGAGGGAAACATCGAGACACGCCCGACCCGTTTTTTTCCCCATGACGCTTCAACACAGGCCCTCACGCCACGACCTAACATGACGAGCATCGATACCCCCCGCATTCACGCAGTCGACATTGCAAGGACCACCCGCTTGATGGCGAAATCAAACGTCGGATACACGTTTCGCGGAGACGCGTCCACAACCATCCATAAACCCAGCGCTAGACCAAAACGTCAACCGTATTTGCCGCCGAACGGACCACGTGGTGACAGGGCATGACAGAGAGTGGCAAGGACTGGCAAGCTGTGACAAGCGGGGACGGAAGATGACAGGCGGTGAGATCGGCACTCTGGTGAGAGTCTGTTGACTCGGATAATGGAAAGGGCTGGTTTGCTGAGAGCTTGTCACCAGACGTCATACCGGACTTCCGTTTTTCATAAGTTCCCGTGGATCCAGGTTTGTCCTATGATAAGGCCTGTTGAAGAAAACTAACAAAATACTTAATAGACTGATATCAATCTTAGGCTGAGTCCTTGATATATTCGTGCCAATGGTGCAGATTTTGTACTAAGGACTAATTACCGACTTACACGGACGTTAAACGCAAAACGATACTTCCGAAGTCAACACATTGTAGGCTCGCATATTTCAGTCCCATCAATGTCGGACATAGACAGTAAGATTCACTGGTGTCTGAAACACCAGTGCGTGCCGGTAAGACTGAACCTCACTCCATTTGCGGCTTGGAAGCAGATTTGTTACCATTCCCCCCTGAACCATTCCCCGAAATATACTAACGCTTACATGGTACCGAATGGCTTCTCCAAGGGAACCGAGCATCTCCAGGGTCCGGGTGTTCGGGCTGGTCATAGTTAGCTGTCGGGCAAGGCTTGTGGTCTTCAAAAAAAAAAAGATGTCTGGGCTGCTCGTACTCGGCTAATTAATGTTAGGAATCGAATGTTTAAAATGATAAAAGGGAGAACCGCTCTGCGATTGCACCCCCTATCTTTATTGACCCCCTTCAAGCGGAACCACACGATATGATCGACATCGATGACCTCAAGGACAAGGAAAACAGACAGTCGCCGGAAGATCCTGCTGCCAGTGTACTAGAGGACGCTATCTAGAGGAAGCTTGATTAATATTTGCTTCCATTGTAAGTTTTGAGTTCAGTTTTACTCTCATCCTACTTGTAACCGTATGTTATGTAGGACCAGTTAAATATCGGACATTCCCGCGTAGCTGGGATACAGTTGGCATTAAACATTTCGGATTACCAGGTGTGTCGAGCAGCATGGGTAATATCATTCCTAGCTGATCGATTCATAGTTCACCATGGCCTTGATGGCAACCTTGCTGTATGTGCAAAAACAGTTGTGCCATTGCGCATTTGTAGGCCATGCCCTAGGCCATATCTGTTGGCAAAGTTCCCAACCGCAGTACTCTTACAGTATGTCGGACCTCAGATCATGCTCCATGCACTGGCTATGTTTGGAATAGTTTTTGCTTCACAAAGTGAGTAACCATTAACTCGATCTTTATGTTCACTTGTTCATAGAAGGTCTAGGATCCGTCACGAACTATTCTGGCTTGCTAGTATGCCGATGCTTTCTGGGGTTGACCAAAGGTACAGTACATGTTTTCTAGGTTATTATTGTTCATTTTATTCATAAAAACAAGGTGGTCTTGTTTCTTGTATTTTTCTATATTTTTCCCTCTTCTACCTTAGGAAGAAGCTACAGATACCGTATGTACTGAATCGACACCACAGTACATATTATGACGTTCTTCCTAGCGTCGCAACTTTGACTGCATCGTTTTCGTTGTGCGGAGCTTTTTCTGGTTTGCTGACTACTGCCATTGCTCATATTAATGGCGGTGGCCGGCCCGGGTACTAGGCCTGGATATTTATTCTGGTACATCGTTTCACCACGTGGCCCTCTCGATAGTCAACGTGGCGTACCTATGGCGAGAGAATCGTTTGAAAACCGAGAAGAGGGAGGGCATGAAAAAGGAGGATGAGCCGAAGGGGCTCGGAGATCGTAGTGCGTGGTTCGTATATGTAGTCTGTAGTGTTAGACTTGCTCGCTTCGAATGTGGTGTCGATATGCATCCTGAGAACTTAATTTTTCAATTATGGATTAGTTCGTGGTGGAGTTGATGGATCACAGCGCCGCCGCCGAGATCGAGAACATCACCCCACCCAAAGCGGAGAGATAAGAGTTGGGCGCGAGTGGCAGGTGACTGCGCGCAATCAGAGGGACGCCATTAGGGAAGCGAGGGATACGCACAGGATTAGAAATCGATGCCAAGGATGGCCTACACCTGTGCGATCCGCGCCGTTGGACCGACGAGGATGAAGGAGCTCGTTGGGGAGGACATGTGAACAAGATGGGTACCGCATGGAGAGCGACGAGGCGAGGGGAGCGGACAAGACCTGGGCAGAGGATGGCCGTTTGCTACCCTCGATATCAGATATTGCATCGGAAGGGAAACCCTGAGGAGTGGGGTGACTCGGATGCTCATTCTACCAATGATAAATGGTGGGAATAGTACGCCTTCGGGTCGTTACATAAGCTGGTGAAACAGCGTATGGGGACGAACCTTCTTGGCAGGGGGTAGCAACACTCCGTCCGTCCAGAACGATGCAGTTGACAGTTTCTGCGTTGACATGGCATATCCTGCATGGCCTTTGGTGACAATTTTTGCGCCTCGCGGTCTTCGCTAAAAGCACTTACCAATTGTTGGTCAGGCATGTTGACCTCCGACGCCGGGACTGGGCGGACGATCTCACCACTTGTTGCGTTGACGGATGGCATTTGCGAGCACGATGCAGCCCCAGCATCCACTATCGGGCGTAGCGGACGCTACAACCGAATCATAGGGCTTACAAAGAACGATGGTCACGTTGTCGACTTGTTCACTGGCTGTTCGGATCAGGTCCGTCTGTTGGAAATGAATTTCATGTTCAATTCGACAAATGTGGGGTCGTTGTTGGAGTGCCACGTTTAACGTTCAGGTGGGTGAGTCTGCATTACATCTACCGTGTTGCTAGCCACAACAAAAGACAGGTGTCAGGACAAAGACAAAAACTCGGAGCTGGTTTGAGATTGACGCGAGTGTTTTTAGCAACAGAAAGTTCGAGGTCCGACAACTTGTTGATATCGATCACGGTGCATCACGAGGAGAACAGGACGGCCATCTCTGCGGAAACCACCCCAAGCCCTACGCTCGTCAGCACGAAAATGGGTAAAAGGTTCCAGAAGACGAAGGTCCTCCATTTCATGTGGATCCTCTTTTGCTCCAAGATGGATCGCCACTGCGGACCGACCAGCGAAGCTGAGAAAGTGAAGCTCATGGCTCCGACATTGGATGCTATCGCGAGCGCGATGGCAGCTGCCCGATTCGCGTCATGTGGAAGGGCGGCTGCGCGCACGACTTGCGTGAGAAGGATGGTGGCGCCAAGGTTGGTACCCGATATGTTACACAGGATGACGCCAAGAACGCCGATCAGCCAGATTGTAGGGTAGACTTGTTTATTAGATGCCCGGACGAGCCAATTAACCCATCCTTGGTGGTCGAGCGCCTCGATGAGGATGAATTGGGAAAACGCAAACGACACGAGGCCAAAGGGTAGCCGGGGAAACGCAGTCATGGCAGTTGGGAAATGTTTGAATAGCCAAGTATGAAGATCTTTCATGCACGAATGAACTGGTGACAGATTGGTGTCCGTCGCGGGGGGAGTGTGGATTGCCGGGCTAGATATCAAAGTTGTTTCGTGGTCGACACTATGGGAGTCGACTTCGCCGGATGGTATCTGAACTTCTCCCGCATCATCTCTGAGAGGGGAATCATCGGAGTCGGCTTCAGGGCCCATCTTCTGGATCTCAATCCTGCAATCAATAACTGGTGCGAGAGGGTCGTTCGACCCAGTTTGAACTTGGGGATGAGCGGATAAGGCAGGATCCGCGTGTTCCACCGGGATGGTAACCTCGAAGTCGTGACTGCGAGATTGCATCTGCGTTCCTCCCGAACCTTCCGCTGGGAAGGTTTCCAGCACCACCTTCGAGGTCCCAGGCCCTGAATCAACAACGGTCGTTTCGGAAAGGGGGCCCGAGTTAGATTGAATCTCGGAATTGATGGGTGAGGCAGGACGCGAGTGCTCTACTGTCTTAGGTACCAAAGCTCCATCAGACTCCTCTCCCGCTTCTTCCTCTGCCTCGGGAAGCCCGATCGGAATGTTGCAGGAGATGCGATATGAATCCCGGCCAAGATCAAATAGGAATTTGCAGAAGGCGAAGGGCAAACTAATCATCCAGACGTCGATCCCAAAGAAACTGACCACGAGACAAAGGACAAGTGTTGTCCCCAGCATAAAACTGCCAACCCATGCAGCAACAGGGTCCCGGAGAGCCCTCCAGGGGTCACGATGAATCGTGCGGGCTGATATCCGCGGGACTTGATTGCGGAATTGGAATGCCAATGCAATGAAGCAGAAGATGTTGCAAGCAACGAAGGGAAGGATAGTATACACTGTGAATGCGGCATTGTTGACGCCGAAGCCTTCGCAAATGACCACCTATATGTATACCAGTGAATACAGGTTTACTCTGAGCGGGAAATACGTACATTCGTGGGATTGCCAACAAAAAGGACCATACTAGCAGTGTTCATAGCAGCAAACTCGGCCATGACCCATGGAATTGGATCAAGCGCTGCAGCTCGTGTGTAATGGACAAGAAACGCTGTTCCGGATAGGATGACGGGATCACGTCCGAGCAGAATGGAAATGACGGTGAGCAAAATGTAGAAGTACAGATAAAGCTTCCACCCATTATTTCCACCCCTCTTGCTGACCCAGTAGGCTGCCGCTCGAAGGACGCCAGATATGTCGAGCGTGATTGCCATGTAAGCAAGAGAAAAAAACAGGATGACGATGTTGTATGGTTTGACCCCCTCGGTCCCCACAATACCGTTACGGATGACCGTAGGGTTCAAGCATTGAGCCGACCATAAGATCAAAATGGTGATAATCGGTGCGGTAGTGAAGTCGAGCGATATCTTGGGAAGAAACCGTGGAGTTGGTATTGGAAGGGGACAAATTATGCAGAAGATAGAGAGGACGAAAAGGACCAAAGTCACGATGGCGTATGCGGAGACCATGATACTGGGGCGCTATTTCGGCGAGGCTATAGGGCAAGACATGGTTTAGGGCCAATTTTGAGAGGCTTATATTGCGTAGGATGGGTCATATCAACTAGAAATCGGCTAGTCTCATTTTGGAGCTATGCACAATCGGAACTTCGGTGCAGACTCGGGAACGCGCACCCAATTTGGCTGATCATGAATCACATCTGTTATGTAACTGCTCGAATGAGCGCGAGCACGGGACCGCCTCGCAAGGCTGCAAAGGCGAGCAGGTGAGCGCTCGGGACCAAGAGGCGTGAGCTGCGGGCGCCGTAGTGAGGCACGAACAGAGGAGAGGGTGTGGCCACTGTAATTGGGTGCGACGAGAAAGGAGTGAGAAGGCGGCGCGAGGATCATAGGCGCGGTGGAGACGCGAAGGGAACAGCATCCGCAAACCGTTGGAAATGAACGTTTAAAACGAGCTAACGTTCCGTTCCGTTTACGATAGCGAAGGTATTCGATTGGCTGACTGCCTCAATCACCTGGTATGTTTGTCAGCACATCTTTCAAATATATCAAGCGGGGCACCAATTTGGTGTTGAACGATGCGCTGTTACAGTAATCCGCTGATGGTAATACAGTAGAACGTGCCAGTGCGCCGCATCAGGAAATTGAAACCGCGATCAACAGCAAGTTCGGATAAGCGCGGGGTTACATAACCGTGATTCCTGATGCACTCAAACCCCGCTACTCGGTACCGCCCTCGAAGCCAACTCCTCCCCATATCACTATTGCGACATGACAGGTCTCGACATATACCAGTGTCGACACGTCTTTGTATGCCCTCGTCTAGAGTCTTGTGCGTGCTCGTCTTCGTCTCGTGTACCGAGTTCGACTCTGCACAAAGTCCCAGTGTCGCCAAAGACTACTCTCTACCCGCGACATCAATCACATGCTGCGATGAAATGATATGACCCGCGATAGCGCAACGTCTTCAGCACATCGCTGTGAATGCGAACATCAAAAAGGTGGGTTATGCATTTCTCCCAAATCTCATCCCCGCTCAAAAGACGGAGCCCAGTGTGATTTAGTCTGCGACATATGACACTCAGTCCCTCCCAATTCGTAGGGGCCGTTTCGGACGTTGCCGCGCAGTCCATACGGGCTTGCGAGTGCTCCGGACGTGGTCACCGTCCATCGTTGGTACATGGCCCTCGATTCAACTTTGCGATTGACACGCACCCAATGAACGAACACGTATTCTGCACGATCACTGCATGATAGCTCCTGAAAAATGTATAGATAAATATCATGGGCATTGCAGACAGCGTACGCCAACTAGTGACATGAGCTCGTAAAGCAAGTGATAGCGTGGTCGATAACAGCTACACAACGAGTTAGCTAAAGTGAGACGACATATATGGCGTACAGCACTAGGCACCAATATGTACGTAAAGAATACGTTGATCAAGAGGCACCTTGCC
This sequence comes from Boletales sp. KT-2023a, assembly GCA_038090395.1. Classification (NCBI taxonomy): domain Eukaryota; kingdom Fungi; phylum Basidiomycota; class Agaricomycetes; order Boletales; species Boletales sp. KT-2023a. The sequence goes on along the minus strand of JBBPMP010000094.1, from coordinate 5,364 downwards.
AGCGACTGACCTCATCGTCTTCCACAAGGCATACGCCGCATGCGTATGATCTAACAGACCTGCATCGTTCACCATATGCTTGTAAAACACGGACGCGACCTCGTTCGCTTGCGCATCGTTCACCGCCCACATGGTCCCAATCACCGAACGAAACCCGGCAAACTGCATCGTTGCCGCCAGATGAAGCGCTTCGTCCGGACACTCTTCGTCTCCGACGGTCGTGTGGCAAGCGGAAAGGTACGCAAATTCGGCATCCTTCAAGTTCAATTGGCTAATCCGCTGGATCGTGAGGCGTCCGTCTGACAGAGCGAATGCGGACTCGAACGGACGATTCTTCTCAGGGAGTCCATGACAGGCGAGATGTACCCACTCATTCCGTTTCAGTTCCTCTGTCACCCTCGAAATCGACGAATCCTGTCCCTCGATGGAGGTGAACGTGGCGATACCATCCAACCGTTGTGCGATGCCGGTCAGTTCCGTGCTGACCGATCGGAGAGGTCTGGTTCCATCCGCGTTCGCTTGGCCGACAGCAACGCAACGTTTCGGGCGGTGTGCAGATGTCGACGAAGCGAATTGTCGAGCGCGAATGAGGTTGCTCAGGGTGTGAGTATAAGATGAGACGTACAAATCCGAAAACCCCTTCTTGCCCTTCCTATACGGAGCAGCAGCATGGAGAGGCAAGAGGGAAAAGTCGGAAGTGGGACACCACCAGATTCGGGATTGGGGTTGGGGATATGTCACAAGGAGGGTATCAGCGATGGGGGAAACAACACTGTCCCAAAGATCTCGCAAGAAAGCTTGTAAGTCTTTCGTGACGTCATCTTTTTTTGCGCGCTCAGTCAATTTACCGAGATCGGACGCCAACTTTTGAACATCCTCCTTTGTAACCTCCAACGGAACGTGGATGGGATCGCTGTCAACAGAGACAACAAGCGCATCGCAGCTGTGCTGAGATGCATTCACGATGATAACTGGTCCATCACGGGCTGCCTGTTGGAGGTCGGGGAAGAGCAAGGGGAGAAGAAAACGAGAAAGACCAGGCAGCTCGCGGATCCTGCACACAGTCCCTTCTAATTTCACATTTAGCTGGCAAAGATGATCGTGTTGATCTCCATCCATGGAATTGAGGGCATCTTGGACAAGTGAGGTCAGCTGAGAGTACTCGTCTGCCAATGTCCTCCCTTCTGGGCCGGATGCAATGACATCGTCAAGTGGAGAACGGAGGCGAGCAAGCTGGTTCCAGGAGAGAGCACGACCTTGTTCGAGTACCTCGACAGCATTCGTAGGAGACTGGTTACGAAGACAGGCAGAAAACGCGTCAATTGCAAGTGATGCGGACTGTTTTCTCAGAATAGCAAGATGCCGAGGTAAAGTTGGGAGTGTGGCAAGGTACTGAGCAAGTAATCGGAGAGCTGTTTGGCATGCAAGAATTGTTGAGGGGTGATGCAAGTTTTCAGCTGCTCTGATCCAAGCTCTCACGGCAGAAAGATCTGCAGAGGATACTGATTGTGCCTTGTATGTCAGCTCATTGTAGAGCGAAAACAACTCCTCTTTGTCGGCTTCTCTGCGGAGCTACATAAAACGATGAGAACAAAATTCAATGACGCTCAAAAACAGTCTAACCTGTTGGTATCTATTGGAAAAACAGCCTGCAAGGTAATTCAAGGACTGTGACCGAAGAGTGTGTCCTGGCAAATGGAGACTCAGAGCCACTCTGTAGAGGTCGATCGCTTCACTGAGGTCTTCCTGTGCACCTAGCTCCCTGTGCCGATCTGAAAGACAATTTGCAAGGTTGTTTATGGACAATGATCGAGATGGGTGCCCTGGTGGATAAAGCTTCAGCACCTCTCTGTAGAAATCAATGGCCTGCCCAAGGTCTTCCACCGCACCCTGCTCCCGATGCCGATCTGAATGACAACTTGCTAGATTGTTTAAAATCAATGGCTGCAGTCGGTTCCCTGGTAAACAAAGATTCAAAGCCTCCCCGTAGAGGTCAATTGCATCATTTATATCTTGCAGTCCACCAAGCAGCCGGTACCGATCGCTGAGATTATTTGCGACGTTGTTCAAGGAGACTGGCCGATCCGAGTGCCCAGGTGGGCAAAGCTCTAAATCTTCCTTTGCGAGTTCAATGGCCTTGTTGAGATCATCCGGACAACCCAGTTTCTTATATCGACATGAAAGGTAAATAGCGAGGTTGCACAAAATATACGATCGATTCTGGTGTCCCGGCGGGCAAAGCGGCAGCGCCCGTTGGTCGAGGTCGATGGCCTCACTGAGATCCTCAGCCCGGCCGAGTTGCTTATACCGAGTATAGAGATGAACCGCGAGTCGATACAAAGAAGTGGATGAACCTTTGCTTCCTGCAGGGCGAAGCTCCAGAGCCTCACGCTCAAGGCGAATGGCCTCTTCGATGTTCTCCATTCCTCCGAGTTGTTCGTACCGCTGCCAGAGATGGTATGAAAGCTGACTCAAACACTTAGCTCGCTTGGGACAGCCAGGAGTGCAGATCGCGAGTGCTTCACGATCAAGGGAGATCGCCTCCTCTATGTAGCGCACTTCGGCGCCTCGTTTGTACTTGTCCCCAAACGATCTTGCCCATGAGAGCAGTTCTTCAGCGGTTGGCTGTGTCACCTGCTCGTGTGGATTGTTGACGCAGTGAGGTTGAGATCCTGACGAAATACGCTGGGAGTCAAACACAGTGATGGTGAGGCTAGGTAAGTGTGTTCCCGTGAGTAGAGTTCTTCAACGCCTAGCTGTGGCACCCACTCGTTCTGCTGGCCAACGTTGCGAGCCCCGGACTTGTAGTTGCGGGCCCACATTAGAACTCGTTCGAACATTGAGGTCAGTTGGAAAGGGTGGTTATGTGAGTGCCCGAGACAGCAAGGCTAAAGGGTCGTGCTGCAAATGCATGTCAGTCCGTTGCGTGCGTGCGTCCATGATTGGACTTGACAAGCGCGCGTATGCAGGTACAGTACTAATGGACCGCTACTTACGCCGACAAGTTCACACATATATTACCACAATATAGGGTACACTTAAATCATGCATTGCATGTGCGTTACTACATATGATTACAGGGTATACATGAATTTTACAGTGGATCAAGGATGTTTTGTGTTGAACAAAGTGGTATTGAGAAGTTGCGTCCTACCACCATGTCACCACCACGCCAGCCACAAAAGGGTAATCCATGTGATCGCACGTAATATTGATTACCTAACAGACCTGCATCTGTCCTATACGATATCATCATCGGAATCATTCCCAATAGCTGTCCCTTGCCTCACTCTCTCACTTTCGCCCTTTACCATGCACACGACAAGACACGGTCTCGCAGTGACGATGCGATCTGGTGCCACAATACATCACTGCGCCTAGGCGGGACGAATGATACGTTATACTGCGTGAATGTGTCATGACAACCTGATCAAATGTGTACAGAATACGACGGCGACGCAACATGGGATGGGTGTTGGAGGTCTTCCCAAACTCTGAATGCGTACCAACTTAGACGTTACTGGTACCACCGCTCCCAGCGCATGCAGGTTATAAATTCCCGCAGACTATCGCTTCCTATTGGCAAGGATTCAAACCCGAGGACTCACTCTGCAGGGCACGGAAGCATCCAGTCTGGTTCAGTAGGCTTACATCGCTCCGTCATAAGACTGCTCGTCGCGTGAATATTTGAATAATGGTCAGCCGTTGTCATTGAACCGTGTGCTTCAGATGTAGCTCGCAGCAGCGACAACGACGGCGGAACAGGCAGGCGGACTGCACTCGTCGGCCGGTTTGCTAACTTACTAACTTAGGGCCTGTTTAGTACATGTTAGTTAACGGTAACAGGATTGTTCGTGTTTGCTCACCATCATGGGAACCCAGTACGTTACAATCCTGTTATCGTTAAGTAACAAACATGTACTAAACAGGCTCTAAGGCAGGTTTCGAAGTCCGCCAGGACCTATCCGCGCCACACCTATAATTGCCCGCCCAAACTGCGCGAGTAGCTAAGCATGTATCTTACTTCCTGCCATTGTTCCCTCGTGGTGCTCAGCGTTGCCATCCCTCGACCGCTTCCATCCATTTTCGTCTGGCGCCCACCCTCCGCTCCTCTCGCAGAGCGACGAACGACGCTCAGTCAACTTCGCTTGTCTATCGCACGCTCAGCGCTGGCTCAAGCGTTTCTGCTTGTTGCCCAACCCAGTCTACGCAGAGCGCTCTCTCCAGCACAGCGCTACCTCGGGCAGGAAATCCATCTTTCACTCATTAGCACGTATCTAGATAAGTTAGTAACCCTTGTATACTCAGTATATGATATCCACAAACACCGTTTCACTTTATCTCTAAGAGTCTGAAGTACATGGAAATTAAATTTGTACCGTTGCTATTGCCGGGTGGGAGGAGTGTTGGGTCGGTTGTCACCGCTCGGCGGAGAAGGATGTACACTGCCAATTTCCTTGCTGTAGCAAGGCCTTACAGCGTGAATGTGCGTTTTGTCTGCAGATTCTAAATAAAAACGAACGTTTACTAGAATAAGTTTACTAGAATAAGATGGGATTCGAGAATCTTGTACCTAGGATACAAAGGATCCAGGAATCTTGTCACAGCAAGGCGCATGTTGGCCTCACCAACTCTAGTACATAGACAAACAAGAAAAACAAAGTAGTGCCGTCATTGTCGGGGTCACATCATTGCCGACTGCGGGTATCTTGAACCACGAAGCACTAAAACCACCGGGTGGCAACAATCAAGCTACGTACTTCAGTGAAACTGGTTAGCCGAAATGACTATAAAGACACTCCCCAACACGGGAAGAGGTTATAGTTACTCAAATGGAAGCGACTTCCGTATGTAAAGGTCGATAAAGTTTCAAGGACAGGCCCAACGCAACGCGCTGTTTCGGGCACTCACACAACCACCCTTTCCAACTGACCTCAATGTTCGAATGGGTTCGAGTATGGGCCCGCAACTACAAGCCTGGGGCTCGCAACGTTGATCAGCAGAACGAGTAGGTGCCGCAGCCAGGCGCTGAAGAACTCTACTCATAGGAACACGTGTCTAGCCTCACCATCACTGTGTCCAACTTCCAGCATATTTTGTCAGGATCCCAACCTCCCCGCGTCAACAATCCACACGAGCAGGTGGCGCCGCCAACTGTTAAAGAACTACTCTCACGAGCAAGGTCGTTTGGGGACGAGTATAAACAAGGCTCTGATACGTGCTACATAGAAAAGGCAATCTCCCTTGATCGTGAAGCACTCGCGATCTGCACTCCTGGCTGTCCCAAGCGAGCTTACTGTTTGAGCCAGCTTTCATACCATCTCTGGCAGCGGTACGAGCAACTCGGAGGAATGGAGAACATCG
>JBBPMP010000093.1:0-66918 GCA_038090395.1 Boletales sp. KT-2023a | reverse complement strand
TTGAATCGGAGAAAGGAAAAGATAAGAATCGCCTCATGGCAGAGATAAGAAGAACATGAGGCGACGGAAATGAAAGTCATGAAGTAAAGATAATAAGGGTGTGTGACGAACGTGTTGTACGTTCTAGAACACTCTAGAGAAGGTGAAGGAACCGGGTGATGCCGGTCAGAGTATGACAAAGAAAGAAACGAGGGAATCGTAACAACGTGCCGCTGTCCAGGAAGAAAGTGGCAATGGCGGGGTCGATCACGGTGGCAGAGCGTTGTTGGGGCGCTTTGTACGTGAGGCCTGCAAAGTCCACAGCACGGGAATGAGTGGTCCAGTCGACCGACGTAGAGGGCTCGATGACGGAGAACAGTGCATCATATTCAGCGATGTCGGCCACTGTAGCCTCACAGATGAACGCGGGAGTGATGGGGTCAGAAGTGAGTCCAACGAACTCAGAGGTGGTGTGAGAGGCCGCAGCTGAAGGAGTCCCATGAGAATCAGTAGGGGAGGGAAGAGTGGTAGCAGCAACAAAAACAGCCTCGCCGGTGCTAGCATCCAGGATATATGCGCGGCCGGAAGTATCATAGCAGAGGTTGCTGGCCGTGGAGGATTTGCCAGTGGGTTTAGGTGTGGACGTGGTGCCTTTCGGTTTGGATTTGGCAGCGCGTTTTTCGGCGAGGATGGTATCGCGTTCCCCAGCGCGGCCACCCCCAGGGCGCCAGCATTGGTCACAAGCATGTCCGGTACTGCTGCAGTTGGTGCAACAGGTGTTGTGTCCGGTCTGAGAACAGACCCCGCATTTCCGTGTGGGCAGGTGGTTCAGTCTGGTAGTGGTGGTGGCTGCGAGAGCGAGTGCGCCTCCCTGTCAGTGTTTCTCACCATCAAGGAGTTGTTGCTCCATATCGAGCCGGCGAAGGGCGTGGGATGATGTGTATGGGTCGGCCGCTGAACTGGCATTGATACAGTCTGCGATGTGATTGCGCAGGTTGGGAAACTCAGCCGATAAAGCGTTCATGAGAAAGATAAGCAGGAAGTCGTCCTGCTGCGGGATTCCGATAGCATATATGCGGTCCACAATGTCTCAGAGTTGAGTTGCGGTCGTCGCAAGCCTGTCAGATTGTTTAAACTGAACGCCAAGCGCTTCCTGAATGAGCAGGATCTGAGCTACTGGGCCAAGTTTCTCATGGCGCATGCGGAGCGTGGTCCATGCGTCTTTCGCATTGGACGCGTTTCGGAGGAGCAGGCTCTCCTCGCGAGTGCAGCAGGTCCGCAAGGCTGCGATGATACAGAGGTTGTTGGTATCCCAGACCGCAGCAGAGTCAGCATCGATGGGGCGTGGGATCGTACCATGGATGTAGCCTCCGCAAGCGTTGAGCAGAAGTAGGTTCATCATAGCGTCGGACCAGGTCAGCCAGTTATGTTTTCCCATGTCGAGGAGTTCAATTTTGTCAAGGTTCGTGTTGCTCAGCTTTAGTGCCTTAATGGTTGGTCCGGCAGGTCCAGGGTTTGGGGCGAGCGCAGGTGCCTGAGCGGGCACACCAGTATTGGTAGGGGATAGGGCAGGAATTTGTGCAGGCCCAGGCGCTTGGGCGGGCGCAGATCCAGAGGCGTTGAAGGGATTGCTCATCTGTGGAATGCGTGAACCGGAGCGTAACAGAGGGGGCATGGGCAATATGAGTGTGTAGAGATGGCGCTATTTATTGCAGGTGCTCGTTGAGCACGTGCTCGCCCAAGAAGGTACAGCTCTTGCTCGTTAGCAAGGGCGGGGATCCCAGGTCAGTGCGTGTGATCGTGTGCGTGGGTGGCTCTGTCTGCAGGGCGGGTCCTTCAGTTCAGAACCGCAGGGCTCATAACCTGTAAGAGCTAGCACACGCGCGATCACTCAGCACCGTTATGGAACGGGATAAATATTGAAGTTACCTAGCACACACGCGATCTAGTGATACAATAAGTGCGTGTGCTAAAAGTATGGATCAACGGCGACGTACCACTTAGCACTGTTATGGAACGGGATGAGTGTATGCATGTCACAGAATGGTTTATATATGTAGTGGAATGCCAACTAAGGATACCATCTCATTGTGCGCCAATACAAGCAAAAGAAGATCATATCCCCTGCCTAGAACACCCAGAATTCCCTTTGACCATCAACAACCTTGCAGCTACTGTATGCACTCCTCCTCTTCTGGCTACCATACAGCAGCACAATCCACTAACTATGCTTCCAAACCATTCACCTAGGCTATGGACAATGTGACTGTTACCTTACCCCCTCTCATCCTCTTTACTTCAAGACATGCTACCACTAGCATCATCTTAACTATATTTGTCCCAAATTCCCCTACTATGCATGTCCCTTTTGTAGTCACCATGCACCTGGACACCTTTAACACAGCTGCCCTCATCAACCTGTTCCTTGTGTTTCCCCTTCAGCTGTTCCTTCATCCTCTTCCTTCTCCTTTTAGTCTTCTGGTCAGTCTGCTCCATATCCCATTTATCCTTTTATCTCCAGACTGTTCTCCCCTTCCAACCATGCAGGTCCCTCTATCCAAACACCCTCCTGGCATTCCCATCAGTGTCCTCCTCCTCCTTCACTCAGCCCTGAGTTACACCATCTCTACAAATGATGATGTTACATACAATGGCTTCACTTATGTATGTAAACATGACTGGATCTCCAGGTGGTGATTGTTGTATGGATTTCAAGGTGTTTCTTTTGGTTTTTGTTCATTTTTATTCATCTTTCATTTTCTTGTAGCAACTTTGAATATTATCCAGGATAATATTATGATTCCCCTATTTTTTTCTTTATCATATGATAGACTAGCATCACCTGGTATCTTTCTTCTTCTTTAGAGTGTTCTAAAACATACAATATGTTTGTGTCACATCCTGTGTCTTCTCCACACCCCTATCCAACTACTCTGCCCACAATCCACTGTCATACCACTCCCTCTGTACTCTGCTACCCATTGTCTGCCATCAGGCAACATCTCCACCATTTCCTGACTTGTCCATCATCCCTGACAGAACCCTGTTCTCATCCCTGTACTTAGTTCTCCATTCTGCTCTAGACCCATGTTACCCTGTAGTAGAAATCCACCTTCCCTGCCTTACATACTCTGCATACTCTGCTCTCTGTCTACCCTTAGTACAGCCTCCTCACTTCTGTACTTAATCCACTCTCACTGAGGACTTAATCCTAAAAGGAAAGAAAAAGCATAGAAAGAAAAGGTGAAAAATGTACATCCATAATACCTTCATTGCCCTTGCCCCTTGTCCTTTGTCCTTGTGGCCTTCATTGCCAACCCTTCATCCTTCATCCCCAACAGTGACCCTAAGACCCCTCTGCCTGCTTTACATCCAACTGACATCACACCACTGATTGCTGTTATGTGAATCCCTGTCACCCAAAACCTTCACCTCTGACTCTAACCTCATGGCCCCTGAGCCTTTCCCTTGGCCTACTGTATACAGCATTCCCTTCATCACTTGTTGCTTCTAGTTGAAGCTCCTATCCCTTGTACCCTCAATTCCTTGACTTGAGGATGTACCTCCAAGTCTTCACCTGTCCCTACCTGGGCCAGTTGTAATACTTGCAGCCAATGAGTATGGTGGTGCTGAGTCATTGTATGCCTGCCCTTCCCAAAAGGATTTGTCATCTTTGTTGCCTGCAACACCATACTAATGTTTTGAATTAGATTCTCAAATCATAAGTGGAATAAATCAATTCATTCCCTTAGAAACCAGACTACAGTAGATATACTCATGATGCATAGCGTCGGGAGTCGACAGATCTAGTCGTCTAGAATGAAATCTACAAACAAGCACGGAAATCGCAGGACAACTCGGCCGAAGAACTTGCCACAGAACTCGCTTGACCCCCAAAACAAGCTATCAAAATCGTTACGTTCAAGCCTCCTTGCTCGAACCCATCACATCATGCAAATGCGCTACATCCATTCTCGGCTCAAGCGACAAGCTAAACGGTTTCTGGTGCGACACGATCCCAGGTACAAACGCCGTATCGTCGATAGGTCGCTTGGCATCTTCGCTTATCCGAAATGCCCAGAAGACGGTTGCTGCAGCAATATAGAGGGACCTGAACAAACGACGAGGAGTGGGTTATAAGTCATCATGACACATTTTCTCGTTTCGAACGATCCGAGAGTCCGGGTCGAAACAGTCAATGCGTGAACTTACCGAATGGCAAGGTTCGATCCGACACAGGTTCGCCGTCCGAATCCGAATGAGTATGCTTTGAGGTCGCTGTTGATGCTCCCATCAGGTCCTATCCATCGTTTTGGATTAAACCTTTCTGGTTCTGGGAACTCGTCCGGGTCACGCGCAATGCACCTATACATAAGGAAAATGGGTCATCATGTAAGGCATATCATTTCTTTACTCACCAGTGATTTCCGAATACGGTTGCTCCCGCAGGAATACAGTAACCATTCTACGGGATTACCCTGAGCATCCGACTTCGTTGCAACAAGGCCAGTGACATACCCAAAAGACATCTTTCGAAGCTCTACGAGGCGCACCTGATGAATGATTGAAGTTTGTATCCACAAAAGAGCACAACTAAATGCACTGACCAAATGGGTTAACTGGTCTCCACCGTAAAGCTTCCAGAATGAAGGCCTGCAACTCCGTGAGGGATGACCATTCTGCAAACGTCGGCGCTATCCGACCGTTAATATTACGTGATCACAGCTACTTTGAAAAAAAGGAAGTTAGCTTACGCGCGTCTCGACCGACTACGGCATCCAATTCCGCATGAACCACTGCCTGTGCCTCCGGGAAGCGCGCTGCAGCCATCATGATGGTCGAAATCGCTACCTGTGTCTGCACAGCCAAAAGTGAGGAGGTTAATGCCCACCTCCCGTCGTGGTTTACGATGCACGTACAGTATCGAAGGCAGCTCCCACGAGAGACCCCAAAAAGAATGCCGTCTCTGGTTCGCTTAGGTTTCCCTCGGTCACTGTTTGGGTGATTATTTCTTTTGCCACAGAATTCGCGCTACTTTCCGTCATCTACAATCGCAACGCGTGGCACGTTGTCATTGTGCGTACACCAGCTAGGTTGTCCACATACCATTTGCGATTTATACTGCAACATGTACCCCATCAGCATTTCATACTCTTCTTCACCCCATTTCTTGAGCTGTCTGCCATACCATGGCACATACTGCAAAATAGGAAAATGGTCCACTTTATAGGCGCCAGGCAGGAGCGCGCCTTGAACAATCGGTACCATACGTTTCAAATGAAGAAGATACGGATCCTCTGTCAATGAAAGAGGCGTGGTCTTTCCGTAAATGACTCGCAGGGTCACTGAAGCCGAGAAACTGATCCACGTGTTACGGGTGGTGAGCGAAAATTGGTTGCCATATTTCTGTTTCGACTCACCGTTTAGCATGTAACTGGTGGGACTCTGGGTCGCCCAAGAGGTCCATCACCAAATTCTTCGCAAACTCGGTTTGGTCCGCATCATACGTCAGCGTTGCTCTTGGCTGAAAATGTGCATGTGCTGCCCTAAACAGGAAATATCAGTGAAACAAGGCACCTGAAATGCTACGATGGAGATCCTCACTTTCGAAACCGGCGGAGTCGGTCACACGTACTCAGAAGCATGAATCGCATTCCCCGTCCGAGAATTTCACTCCCTGCCACGGAATGAGGTCTGTCTGCAAAGCATGCCCCTTGTTTTTCCATCAACTGTGTCGCCTCCTAGAGGCGTTGAAAGCACGCATGAGCCCAAACCGACGCCATGTTACACTTGGAACATGCCTTATGGCGCCCAATGATGACCAGAACATCGTTTCCCTGTCTGAGCGAGATAAGTGGTCCGTATTCTTCAATCCATGATTGAATCAATCGTGGTGGGCTGACGAGATTGGATAAGTGGTCAGTCGGCGTGTATGATGTTGACGGCACGTACTACCGCCCGTGCGGTGAACCAGGGGGTCCGGGAGGGAGAAGTGCGTATTTCCTCGATCGCCGTTGGCGTTCGATGAAATAGAGTACCACGGCGCTGGTCGCCAGGAGGAGGGGGAGTGAAGCAAGTACTTGCATGGCGTCGAACCTAGGAAAACGGCTCTCCACCCCACCTGTATTTAAGTGCGAATCGCATTCCTAGAGAAGGTGGTTATTTGTCCGAACGAGATATAATATAATTCAGAAAATGGGGAGGTTTATATTTTACATAATCAGCAACAGCAAGTGCGAGATTGGATCTACTAATCACACCACCGTGCGGAAAACGCGTATGCCGCAGCATCGCCGAATGTCAACGTTCAAATTTCGATATTCTTCATTTGATACTACTTACAACTCGGGGTGCCAGCATAGCGTTGGCACAGGTATATCCCCCTCGATTCCTGTTGGCGGCTTAGTAACAATTGGACTGAGGGATGGATCTGTCAAACCCTAAAGTTGCGTTCATCATACCTATTATAGCTCGAGTCCATCCACCGATACGCCTGGCTACTAACCGTACGTTCGGATCCGATCTCCCTGGAGCGGCAACAAGGTATTGGCGGTGCGATCGCAGAGGATCATTTCACATTACTGCGCGCACGTACCTTTGGCGCTTTGGCGTCGACAGCATCACTCAGAAAACCTAAAAAGTGAGCGCGACCACCTGTCCCAATGACAAGTTATCCACATCAACTGTACCGCCTCTACGGTAACAACAACCGCCATAGAAAGTTAGGACCACAGTGGGCGCAAGTCAGCCTACCTGCAAACCGTTGGAAATGAAAGTGAGTCAACCGAACGGAACGTTCGTGATAGCAAAGGCATCCGATTGGCTGACTTCCCGAATCTGCCTATCCAGTGAGCAGGTTTCTTAGCTCATTTTTCAAACTAACCAAACGGGGCGCCGTTCTGCTGTCGAACGGTGTGCTTAGTCCGCTACATAATCGGCGGCAATACTGGCTGTCAAAAACATCTACCCTGCGAGACAGATCATTTCTGCGCCACGGGAGCGGACATCAACTAAGTCGTTGTAACCGGACTGCCTTCGCTGCCCCAACCGAAAGGAAACGCTACCTACAGGAATGCCTGGCGCACAACATCCAACGCAGCAACTTCAGCCAAAAGCTTCATCTGCAAGCCTGACAGTTCCCGGGTTTTTCGTCCGACGAACGATGTCTCTGACACACTCTCGCGTTCATTCGTGTGGCCATCAGGAAAATGACACCCCACTTACCCGACCTTATTCATGCTTTCTCAGCCCTGGAGCGCTTTTCTTAGGGAATGACGACATCGGCTACCGTGCTAAAAGTTTGGAAAACACAAATAAGGTGAGGTAAGTGCGGTGTCATTTTCCTGATCAGTGGCCCAACGCTTCACACGATGGCTACCTCATCCCACCCCCACCCCCTTCCGTGTGAAAGAACTAGCTTACCATGCCCACACAGCCCAGCTGCCCTGCTACACGTTACCGTGCCCTTCAAGTATACATAGCTGTGACCTTACCTAAATTGTAAACCACCCATCCAAACTCCACCATCGCTCTTCCCCTCTTCGTTCACCCATCTCTTCATCACTTCGTTCCGGCCTCTTGATTTCCGTATGTTCACGAGGGCAAACACACCTTGACTACTCCTTCCCGATTCGCGACGCCGTGAGACACCCCCATCTCTAAACACGCACTCCGCCGACTACCCTACCTACCGATCAGTGGCCCTCCAGGATACTCACGCCTATTCTCCGCTCTCCCATTCATTGTAGAGCCACCTTTTGAAAGTCTTTCACCATACTATACTCGCAGGTATTTGTCTATCATGAGCCACTGGGAGACCCGCAGGACAATAAACAAGGGTTTTGAATAATTTGATTCGATTTTCCAAAAAAAAGGATCGTTATAAACCTCAAACACAGTTTGCAGGTATGATAAGGCCCCGAGGCATATTTTTAGATAAGTATTCATCTCCTCCCGATCGAGGAAACGAAGCTGCGCTTTATCGCCCTAGTAGTTTTTTCGGGTGCATCCGTATATGGTGCCGGAATGAAATTCAGGTGCTCTCGGCGACCAAAACCGTTAAGATTGTGCCGGACAAGGGTATCGTGTCAACAGTGTCAACACATGTCGAAATTATGTTCGTTTTTGGTTTTAATTGAAATGTGTACAATTGTGTGAATCGAAGATGATCAGCTGTGTCGCACTCAGTCACCGAGACCGAAGCACACATGCTTCCTAAAATGGCGAATAACATGGCTGGCGTCGAGACTGTTTATCTCCCTAGACTCTCAGACCTGATTCAGAAGCGAGTACCATGCTGCGGCATAAAAATAGACCGCCGTGATGACGGCCAGAAAACACCATCGTGGAGAGTCCTGGGCGGAACCACTGAGGAAGTATCGGTTATGTTATTAAATCGTATGATGCTGTGTGGCTAGCCGCTCATGGAGTGGACCATTTGAAAGTGGAATCCCGATGTAATCTCTATAATCAAGTTACTGATCAATCTGATATGATCTTTGTCGCGACGTACGCACAGCTAAACAGCGCAGGTCCTGTAGAACAGTAAATAATACACCAGTCCAGTGCGTGGGACTGTACTAGACACGTAGGTAGAGCGGCTTACGTCCAGTCGAGGGAGGGAGATTTCGAGGAGAAAGCGCAAGCGGATGTCGTATATATGAAAATACCTAATAGACGGGCTCCTCCTCTCCGACCGGACCAACAGAGCGCAGTCTGCTTACGCCTTGACAATGACTACGAGGAGGAACTCGGATCCAAATGCCATGATGAACCAGATAGCTGACCATGTAAAAGTCGAGATAGGCTGTTCCTTTTCTTGACGACGTGGTCTCTTGCGGCGAGATGCGCGATAGTCCCTTGTACTCCTGTGCTTGCGTCTTACCCCGAAGAAGTTCCATACTAAAATTGATGTTTCCAAGCGCCAGACGATAGATTTGACCTTTGTCCAACATGATCTCATCGGGTAGCTATTGCACTCGATAAGTTGACCAAGTATTTTCCGCTGATGCCTTTAACCCTCCCCGCATCATATACGGTGGGTCCAGGTTACAACCTACAGGTTCCCGTGCATCTCGGGTGGTTGCATTATGAAAGAATACTCCAGTCGCGGTGTCAATTCGTTCGTACATCTGATCTGCTTAGCTAACAGATTCATCATGCCTTGACTCGAACTACGACGTATTTTGCCGCGTCGTTAACCGTCAGTCTTTTATCCGCCAATGAGATCATATAACAGTAGTACCTCTTACCGTCTCATTTCGGCGCTCCCAATGTCAGTCCTATTCTAGTCCGAAGCTATCCGAGTCTTCTCTTACATGTATCTCGTCATTTTCGGCATTCTGAACACGTCAGACGTGATTATATATGAATTGTCCGCTCCGGCGCTCCTTGAATGTACGCGGCTCAAACATTTCTTTTTTTTTAGAGAGAGAGAGAGAGGCACAGATGGTTCCTGGCCACTGATACAGCTTGAGTCAGGCGGTGGCCCTTGCCTTAACTAGACCGCAGGTACGCGAGCGCAAGGCGCAGGGTGGCAGCCAGAAGGCTATCCCACCGTCACGAACACAAATTGGGCGCTGAGGGAACAGCCAAGGCTGAACGTCACTCCGAGGAAATCCCCCGGCCCGGGCAAGGTTTTTCCCACGTTGATCGTTGCACAGGCTGAGACTCTTCAGCGGCTGCCCCCGTGCTACGACTTGCTTGTAGCAATCTCCGTTGTGAAATGCTCCAGTTTTGCGAACCACAACAGAACGGTTTATTTTTTATGTCCCCCCCTCAGCTCTCATATCGCATGAGCTGAAGCGCGCGTCTTGTACAACCTTTATCATCCCAGTCATCTCAAGCAACTTTGCGGTAAATTTCCCCGTGGCTTCAAGAATTATGAAACGACCTCCGGGAGGATGGCCATCTGCTTGCCACACGGGCGACTTAAAAGCGTGCAAATAAAGTCCCTTTGACTGATGACAACTCCGAGGTCAGGTCACTCCGGTGTGCTATCATTTTTGGTCCTCATTCGCAAACTGCACATTATGCTTGGTGCAGGAGGGAGAGGACTACGACTGTTGCTATGCATGCAAGTTTGGACATGGCTGTGTAACATTTCCAATGACGCCTTGTTGTGCGATGAATTCCCGAACTATGAATAACCCTTTGTAGTTTTGGAAGCACCTTATTTGCAATTCCTCTTTGAGACCCAAGTCTCAACATCGCAGGTTTCCGAAGCGCTCAAGCGCTCAACCTGAATACCTCAGCGGCATCATTGCCGCAGATAGTGATGAAATGCAAGCATTTTCGGGACCAATCGAAGCAAGCTGACCAAGTAGAAATCAACATCATCTCGACCGGGATGTTGGACCGTCGGAAGTCTTTTTCTGCAAAAAAAAAATGCCATGCCATGTTTGACGTTGGCGGCGATCTGCCAGGTCGGCTTCGCAGCACTGTCTTAAAGCGTGGCGCACGGTTTGACGCTCTGAAGTCATAATAAACGAAGCATCGCCGCCGCATCCGGCGGGGGTCGTAATACAGTACTCCGCCGGAGGTGTTAAAACCGACGGTGAGCCGACCACGTCATGCCGTACGTACCCACTGGGTTGCTCAAGTAGAAGCTGTACGCACATCCGATCAAACGCATCCCCGTCGGCCTCGGTTAGCTCGAGTTCGACGTCCGCATCGCCCCTCTACTAAGCGTGACATACTGTGTTTGTGTTCATGTGCTCGGAACAATTGGAGGAACTGTCAACGCCTGTCACCATACCCCCAGCCTCATCCACGATAACGACAATTTATCACGTTCATTTCATAAGCGAAGTCACGAAGACTCGGCTGCGGCGTATGCTCGTAGGGCCAGATTACAGTAAGACAACGTAAATGATAAGGACCGCCACGGATGGGACAATCGGCTTTTTCATTTCAGCACGCTTGACCATGACTGGCATGATGGATGACTGTCTGTGATTGAATGTTCCTCGTATCACTGATCAGCACGTCCGTGACCTGCGGTGACGAGGTGTGTACAATCGACAAACGACCCGAAGAGAGTGTACATACAGTCGATTACCAGCACTTGATGCAGCTAACTTGGCGGCACTGCAACAGTCCAACAGCCACAACAAGAAAATGATTGAACACCGTAATGGTGGGATATGTAGTATAATACTAGTATATATGATGGACATGTAATTTATGAAACTATACATTGGTGAATGAGTGAGAAACCACCCTTCAAGAATTGCAGTCTGATCGTGTAGCCCGCCACTTGAAACAGTCCAAAAATGGTATATCACACAGCCATTAGACGTAACGATTTTTTTTCCCCTTGTTTATTGTCCTATAAGGCAGTTGCCTTTTGCTGGACATCTACAGATGCTAACGATAATAATTAACAACATCTATCTGCGTGACGACGTTCTCACTCCTTGTCGCTCCCACCATCAGACTGCAGCATCACCTTCATCACCATTCTCCCCACCAGTGACTTTCTCAACACCAAGTGCCAATCTGCTACATGGTTTTTGTTGTGAGAATTGTCAATCACACACTCTCCTATGCTAACTGTAAATACCAAAGCCATGCCTGCATAGTTTTGTGCATCATAGCTAAAGTACATATGGTAGAGGCAATTGTTTCAAGTGCCAGTAGTCAACTGTACTTTGGTTGCCATACATGGCCTGAGTACATGCAAGACATGCAGGCACAAAATAAGTTGTGATTGGCATACACTAGCATAAAGCGATTACTGGACGTATGTGCTACGTGAACCCTCTATCTCACCGAACCTATACAAAGAGCGTGACAAAGAGAGGAGTGGTCGCATAGTGAGATTGGGTTACCGTAGATTCAAAGGAACGAATGACAAGCAAATTCTAATGGCAAGCACAGGAGACGCGTCCAGCAATAAAAGAGTCGTAGGGGGGGGGAAGTACGAAACCACACGCACGGCTATCAACAGACCAACAAACTCGAACGCGCGCTGTAAAATACCGTCTCGCACGTCGACACGGTCGACATGCTCTCCTGGCTAGGATGGCGTCCGTCCTGTGCCCTGCGAAATGCTGATACGTGTGTCTTGACCGGCTTTGACTTTTGATGATATCGGTTTTGACGAAGATAATAGTGATAGCAATAGTCGACCTTGTCCTCATAGGGTTCTGGGTATTGGTATGAGTGCTCGTCCACGGCCTCAGGATCCGACACGGCATCAACGCCAACGTCATGCCTCTCTACCGCCTCCACCTCTCCGATCTCAACTTCATCAAACCACCCATAGAGATGCCATCCGGACGCCCGCTTTCCCCGACCTGCCAGGTCCAATCCCCCTGCATGCGGTCCCAAACTTGCACGGGACGGCGGTCTCTCCTCGGCCTCGGCCTCGGCCACCGCATTCCGTTCTGGCTCCAACGCACACTCGCCCGACACAGGCGTGGAACACGTCGGCGACGCACAGGGCGTCGGCAGCTGCTGCATCGTCATCTCCGTGCGAACCGCGTCGCCCGTTTCGTTCGTCATCCTCTCGTCCGACTCGGCGGACGTACATTCGCTCTTCCGTCCTTCTCCCGTCGTCCCCGCGTCCGTCTCGATTTCGGTCATCGTCATCGTCGTTGGGGTCTCTGCGCGCACCTTGAGCGGCATGCACAACGTCCAATCGTCTCCCATCATGGCTTCATCTTCGTCCCCCGCTTTCAACTGCTCTAGACTGCGCGGCGAGTCCAACTTGGGCGTTAACAAGGGCGCAGGCAAGATCTTGTTCCCAGGTACGTCGGTGCAAAACGGGAGCGACAAGGTCCAATCCGTCCCATGCCCCACAGCCATGCTCGCTCCGCTCGCAGCACCGTAACTCGACAACAACGGTGACGAATGTCGCCTCTCCCTCAGCATAAACAACTCCGCACTCGGTATGGGCGTGATCGCAGGCCGCTCGGAAGACGAGGAAGAAAAGATGGGATGGCCGACGCTCGCCGCGCTCGACTTGCGTCTCGGTTTGAACCGGGTCGACAACGACTCGCGCTCGTCCTCCACGTGGTCCGCACGGATCTGGACCCGTTTCGTCCCCAACGACACGCTCGATTTCGATTTCGAGCGCGCGCCGAGGAGTAGTATGCTCTTGGTCCTGCGCACCTGCGCGCCGTCCGTCGCTTCGATTACACCAATGCTGATAGGACGCTTGAGTTCGGGCGTCTTCTTTTCGGATTTGAGTGGGGCTGGCGAGGAAGGGGAGGTGTGCAACGTTTTGTGGGTGGCAGTGAGTGACTTGAATGATTTGGTAGGGGAGGCAGGTGGGCTAGGGAGGACGGCGCGCATGCCACTGACCCAGCTTAGGCGGGATGGTAGTCGTAAACCACCGGGTGGCGATGGAGGGAGTCCAGCAGGCGTCATACTGACGGGGTTGCTCACCGGACGCGGCGGTGAAGTCATGTTAGAGTTCATGTTCATACTTGACAGTTTGGTCAGCAGGGGCGGGAGAGGTGGCACAGGGGGAACAGGAGGCACGGAGGAGGCACAATAAGCTGGCACAGCGGGTAGCGGACCCGTCGGCGGTGGTCGGAGGAGTGGTGGCGGTGTCAACGAGCGCGAGATGACCCGCCTGCGTCCTAACGTATGCACGGTGTCCAACGTAAGAGTCGAGGCCGAAGCGGAGGACGTAGGAGAAAGCACGTTTGGGAACGGCGAAGAGGGGCGTGGGTGCTGATTGGATGGCGTGGATGGAGCGGGTGACGAAGCTTGCGGGAAATGTACTTCGGGAAAAGTCGGGGTAGAAGCGGTAGTCTCGGTGTCGGTCTGGAGAGGAACGGGAAGATGTCGCAACGGCACGGCAACCTCAAGACGGTTTGAATGTCCCCGATCTGGAGAAAGCGCGCGGTGCGTAGGATCTTCGTCACTGGAACCCTCCTGAGCCCCTCGAGGTGACCGCGTCAGATCGTAACGTGACAAGTTCGGGGTCATCGTCGAATTCGTGCCCAAACGTGTTTCTGTTTCGTTATGGTTGCTGCTCGCAGCATCTCCATCACCTGAATCGGCGTGCAACGGAAGCCTTCCGGCACCGAACAAATGGCCAATCGCACTCGGTTCGTCCGAGTCGAGGTCAAACAGCCGCTCATCCGCGGGGACAAGCGAACCAAGACTGGACGTCGAACCAGTGGCAGGTGACGTAAGCATGTACGGAGAGGGATAGTGGCACTGGTCGTGATAAACCGCAGCAGGGTCATGCTACAGCAAGGGCCGGCGGTCAGCAAAAAAAAAGCACACACCCAGAACGGGCGCGCACCTCGAGAACGGGGCGATTCTTGCGGGGTGAACGAGAAAATGGCCAGGTGATCATTTTGCGCGGCGATTCGCCAAGGTCTTCGGGGGATACGTGTGATGAATTGGAGTGTTGGGGCGCGTGTGTCGGCGTCGGCGTCGGACGAGAAAAGATGCGCTGAAAAGAAGTAGACGGTCTCGACCGGTGTTTTTGCGGTTCTTCAGAAATGACGGGCGTGTTGTCAACGAGCGACTGTGCGGTACTGTTGTTCTCGACGAACTCGAGCGACTCGGAGACCAGATGGCTGAATTCCTTCACGGAAAGCGTGAGCTTTCGCGTCCTGGTCATCGAGGGCGCTATAAAAAGGAATGGAATTGAAAAAAGAGTGGATGGAACAATGGGGAGAACAAAACCCTGACAAGCGAGCGCAGGGTCAGCTTGGCTGGCATCTTGTATAAACGCCACATACCATTTGTAGATCATTCTAATGTCACCGGCGCACCAGCCCAAATGGCAAAGTACCTTTGGCAAGGTCTCCGCGATAGACGGTGGCACCCCCTGGTCAAGTTCGGTTACTTACTTATTATCTTCTTCCCCTCGCGCCCAGCGGAAATGAACGCATTCTATTTCTCATGATCAAGTACACTTGGACGGACCGAGCCGAGCCGGGAGGCGTCTTACGAAATTTCCAATTGTCTTTACGTGTCGCTCCAAAATGTTTTGACGATCAGTCTCGGCTCTTCCCACCCCATACATAAACAAGGTTGCCAAACAAAACCTCCCATTGGATAAGATTGGCGGCGATTGGCTTGTATCGTAAACCTAGAGCAGAACATTGGTCGTCTATAAGAAATGAATTGCCGAACGATTGGGTGAATTTATGTTCACAGAATGTGTTTGTCGCATTTCACCAAGACGCAACAATCGAATATTCATCAGTCAGTATCACCAACCCTGGATGCTCAGACCATCGTCATCAGCAAGATGCGACATCCAATAGCCTTATCCTCTGTTTTTTTTTGGACAGGAGTGCTTGAACCTGGCAGCAACCGACGATATTTCATTCTTCTACACAAAGTACACTAATGGTTGGGAGGCGAGCGGTGTCAGAAAGGGTATGTACCCTGGTCGGGGGGGTTGCGTTCATGGTGGCGACGCAGTGGCCAGTATCGAAGCGTGACTCGATTGCGCTGACCCGACGTTTACGGACACAAAGAGTGGGAGACGCCCCGTAAAACCCGCTCGCACCTGAGCGTTTAGATGAGGTAAGCTGGTTTAGAGAGGGGAATGCGAGTCAAACGGACGCGTTCGCTGCGACGATTGTCTGGTGGAATGCCTGGGGAGAAGCAGGATGTCGCCTGCCAGCCTATCAGTCAGCCGAAATTGGGTCGAAACTTGAAAGTGTCTTTGGACAGCTCTCGGTCATCCATATATGGTATGGTATCTCCATTCGTTTGGCTGCAGGCGAACCAATCGGTGCTCAGGATCGTGCAAGAAGCATCGTCAAAACATTGCATTGTTAGACTGCTCGACAGATTACATAGTACTGCCGTCGATGGGTGGAGTCCGTCGGGGCCAGGGGTAATCCTGAAGCGATCGCGCCGGGGCCCCACAGATGAACCTGCCGGTCTCCAGACCATCGCGCGGCATGGCGGGCAACGCCTAGCTTGACGGCCGTGGCTCGTGTCATCGCTACCAGCTGCAGGGACTCGATAATGCAGTATGTAGATGCCCGGATGAGGCGCGATAGTTTGGCGCCAGAGGCTTGGAACTGGAAGTTCGGCGTGACATGGACGGTGGCGAGAGGTCAGTGTGGTGTTTCGCGGCGCCGGCCTTTGCGAGGAGATCTGCAGCCGCGTTACCCTCATCACCGGAGTTGTCTTCGATCCGCCGGAAGCATGTCGGGCAGTTCGGGTGCACAGCAGGTATCATGTCGGTGGTGTGTGAACCAGGTAGCGTTTAGGACGGAGATTCATCCAAGGTTTTCCATATTATCAAGCCCATAGATAACGTACATAGAGTCAGTATTGGCTTTCAAGGGGGTCGCAGGGTGACGGCACAAGCACTTATTCACGGCGGCATTTTCAGCAACGGCACCTATTGATTTGAAGTCATGCCAAGTGTAGAGTTGATGATGCCGGAGGAGATTGCGGATGGTCCGTCCATAGGCATCGTGCCTTCGATTCGTCGTATAGGTGGCTAAGGTGAGGTCATACTCCCAGATTGTACCAAGCGGGCGTCCGCCGCTGAAGGGACTGGAACAGTTTCTCCTGCGCGAAGGTCACTGAGGCCCCAATTTCTGACTGCTTGAGGAAGTAACAGGGCGAAGCGCAGGGGTTCGTCGAGCTGTGCGATTTTTGCGGTCGGCAGCTTACCCACAGATATTAAAATCGCTGCGGCGAACATACAACGAAGCATCTCCAGTTGCTAGCCAAGCTGTGTCTTCATCAAATAAATAAATAAAAACGCCACAGGATCTTTTCATGAATGATCGTGTCGCCCAGGTATTAGGAGTACGGCAATCGCCGTAGGATTCTTGTAAGACAGACAACCCAGAGGCTTAGTCCTGATCACGGTGGTCAAGATGTAAACAGGAAGCACCACAATGTAAAACATACCCACCCAGACGTAGGCCCACGATTGCACAAATACAAGTTTGTAGGTGAAGATGGAGCTGTCCATAAGGTCGAGGCTCGCAAGTGGTATTGGGAAGAACCTGCCCCCAAAACGCAACACGAACGGAACACAACCACAACCGTACATGTATGTTGTCAGTGGGGGTTCCGGTAACGATGCCAACGACGCACAGTACGTTTTGACAAAACCTGACATGCGAATCGAGTACGTCCAACATCAACACTTTGGCCAGCATTCAAGAATCCAGATACGACCTTAAGGTCTCGGGGGTAGTGGCCATTCGATCCACCCTTCGCAGCAGGCCGGAGCGCTGCCGCGACAAAAAAAAACCCCCGGCGAAAATGCAAACCACAAGAATGAGCTGCACAGTCGACGCAATATGACGTACTATACACGCACATTTAATGCAGGAACCCATGCGGCCTGGTGTGATACCGGAGACTGGAGTACACGGTGCCAGGTACTAGCTGCCGTGAAACGCGGGTAACATGGTGAGAGGTCTCGATGGTGGCGCTCCCAGTAAGGCGAAGAACTTTGGCATTTGATGTTCACAACTTGAGCTGCTTGACAAAAGTTGGTAGCGAACGAGCATCGAACACGGTTACATAAATTCCCACGATAACCTTACACGCTGACTCAGTACCAACATAGTTAGTGCCAGTGCAAGTATAATTAGTACTTTTTGCGTTCTTCGCACTTCCAACTTGGCTAATTTTTCCCTAGATCTTATTTGCGACAAGCTCGAGGCACACTTAACACTGGTCGTTTTCCCTTCCGAAATTGTTCTCGCCCAGTCGGAATTGATGACCGATCACCAGTCATCACTGGATTAATGATGTTCTCATGGTGGCAGTTTCACCGACGAGATCGACAGGCCATATTGACCGCAATGCCAGCCATAAGTGGACGGACTCGCGATGTTCCAGGATTCAAATGCTGACACCGCTCCGTCCATCTTGAATGAGAGCCAACTATTTTATGTAATCGATCGATTCATCTGCACCAATATCTCATTGTTCAGTTTAGACGGCTTACATACACCAACAGGGTACCATGGAAAATGGAATCAAATCAACACCAATCCGCATATACGGCGACGTTGCCTGTGACACGTCGTCGACAGGAAACCAAATCTCAATCCAACGTAACCCGACCCAGATACCCATTACACGATTGTGAATCTGTTGGTCAATGTCAATATACTCGATAGAAATTGGCACGTCGACGCACGCTTCGCTCCTCCAATCCTTACCAGCCATTACCTTGGCCTCAGTTTCCGAAACCCGACTCACCCACCCTGAAGGATGTCCCGTATCAATCACTGACGAGCGCTTGCTCGACACAATCTTTATGTGAGACTTATCCGACGACCGGAGGCTGTGTTCTTCCTTGTGTCGTCTAAACAGCTGTGAAAAAAAAAAACCGATAAGTCCGAAAAGCCCGAGGATTAACAACACGCACCTCTTGCAATACCAAGGTGCGGTTCGCATCACTGCTCGATTTGGCCTCTTCCATCCGATCTCTGACAGAGACCAACTGTCCATCGAGATATTCCATTCCCGTCCTGATCGCACCCGCAATCGCCCGCTTGATCTGGCGTTTGACTAATCCAGTCGCGAGCGGTTTCAATGACTTGTACAGCAAGTCGTGCTTCGAGTCACGTATGCTAAACTTGAGCGAACCAACTTTGACGTGGACGTCCTTGACCTTGAAGACAGAGCTTCTGTCGTTTCCGGCAGAAACCAGGTGGACAATCGCTGTCAGACCAGTTCCTCCAATCACAACGTCCGCCATGCCCGAGTCCATCACTTTTGGGAAACCGGTCTTCTTATGGAAGAAGAACGCCACATCCCTCATATCCGCCTGCATTTGCGCAAACGTAAACGTGAATTCGTGGCGGTGCTCGTCCGAAATACTGTCATACGGGCTGAACTTGAGGTAGTTGTGCGCGACCATAGTGACAATGTTGGGGAACAGATTGCGACCCTGGAGGGTAAGATTCTCCAGAACAAGGTCCAATGCGTCATCGGAATATTCGATACGCGGGATTGGAAGATAGCCAACCTATTTATCTTGTCAGAATCCGCAGAATGTCTTGGAGAGGAGACATGTATACCTTGTCCACCAGTGTCGGAACAATTACGCTACGGATATCCGACCACAAATCCGACTTGAACTTGAGGCTCCCCTCGTCATCAAAGAGCAGATCCCTTGTCAAACGCGCCCAATCCTCTCCAAACCTCCTGTTGAGTGGGTCCTCCCCCATGGCAGAAAACCAGTCGCCAATCGAGTTGAATATATTGTCGAAGTGCATCTTGTATTTGTAGTCCCAGAACTTCCTTCCCGAATCACGAATTTCTCTGCCTTCACGAGTGCAGTCATCCTCGAAGACGTAGCCAGCCTCCAGTAAAATCTGATAAAGTGTGAAAGAGCGAAAAATTCACAGTTGGAACCCACAAACCTTACGAATAAATGTATTCAAACGCTGGAACCATGCGCGAAACTCTGCATCTCGGCGGGCATCGTCGTTAATGGCACCAATAGAATCAAAAATGCCATGCATGCTCTGGCCATTCGCAAAGCTCTCGAGCAGTTTACGAAGCTCTGAAGTCGCTTGGCGAAGGGAAGGGTCCTGGAGGCATACCAATCAGTAGACAACCTCCGTGCGCGAACAGGAATAGAGACATGAACAATATTGCTCGCACTTTCTTTCTCTTTCTCGCCTGCACCCTGACCGAGCTCCACGTATTGCTCAGCAACAGATAGCAACCATCTAACCGCGTCCCGGTAATCCTCGTGCTTTTGACATTCCACGATAACTTTCTTTCCGCGATAAATGAACTGATCTCGTCGTTCTGCGGGAAAATACTCGTCGGACAAAAAGTGCTTTCCTTTTTGAATCTGCTCCGCAGTACGTTTTTTCTGATCTTGAGGCAAGCGTTCAGCAAGCTTATCCTGATTGTGGCTCAGAAGACCAGGAATCAGTGCATCATGCAAACGACCAACTTTGACTCCCTTGATGCGTTCCCTTAGAGGTCTCTTCTCTTCCTCTTCCTCTTGCGTACCGTCGGGCGTTGCCTTGTCCCTGCGGACGCATGAAGTTAGAAGTAAAGGTAAACTATAAACTCACTCCTGCGCTTCAACGACTTCTCCTGCTTGTCTGTTGGTCTCCTGCGCCGCCTGTTGACCAACTTCGGCCGTATACCCTTCGGCAGAGTGAACAACTTGCTTTCCCTTAGCAACCACTTGAGTGCCGGTCATCTCTTCGCCCTCGTCCGAGCGTACAACGGGTTCACCCATACGAGGGTGCTGCTCAACCTCAATATCTGTGTGCGGAATGCTCACGTCAAGCACCGGAGTTTCTCCAGTGCCGACCTTTCTTCCACCACTCGATGAGAACTCACCCTCCGTAGCAGGCTTATCCACTTCAGCCATTTTGTCTTCGCCCGGACGAAGGGTTTCCGCTGCCTTTGCTGCACCTTTCGCCAAAAGGTCACGTCCAATGACAGAAAAGTCAGAGAGCAATTTTCGAACTTCCGAGTTTGTGAGTATGAGCGAAAGCAGAGTACGAAGGTGTCGCATCGCTGCCAGTGTGTGTTAGTCAGACGCTCGACAGAAAACGGGTTGCACACGTACCTACGCGACTGTCTTCAGACAACCTGTCGCGATCGACATGCACCGCTTCGCCGGAAAGTGGTCTGACATTCTCCATCTCCATTTCACGCGTGTGCCAGACAAAGTTTTGGAACAATTCGTCGGCATTCTTGCGCTTCACGATGAGACGAGCAGTCTCGACGATGTCACGAACGTCCTGGATCAACTTCTTTCCGTCAGGTGACAACCTTTCCACGTCGACAGGTTCGGCGTCGTGGAGATACAACAACGCCTTGTCGATTTGGGCGTTATCAGGCATGCGACCCTGTCTGAACGCTTGAATGACGCCGTATAGCTGGATCTGGACAGCCTTGAGCGACGGTCTCGGACAAAGACTACATAGAAGACTAGCCTTCCTCTCAACATCGGCGGCTTCCGCGACCTCATCCACCGGGGCGGTCACGGATCCCGCCTGGGGATGCTCGGTGATATCTCTCGGTGCTGGGGGCAAAGACATACGTGCGAGGAAAAAGAGTGAACAAGAGATTTGGAGTGTAGTTTGGTTTATATTCCTCCTGAATTGAACCAACGACGTCATTGATGATGAAATTCACCACCTGCCTTTTAAGGAATATCCGAACCCGATGTTTTGTACAACGTTCAACAGGCCCGTACGGTTCACTGCGGACTCATCATGGTATCTCGACACGTCCTCCGAGCGCGACGTCACGATGGAACGCCAATACGAAGCTGTTTTGGATCGAGCAAAGCCTCGTCCACGTTTACGATGCCGCATCCACCACAGCACGCTGCGGCTTGCGACTGCGCGGTGATCCGAATTGCAGCCACAATGCATCTTACTGAACACGTCCGAAGTGTGCTCCGCCCAGATCTTCCAGAACTCCTCACAGTGTGCTTTTTTTTTCTTTCTTCGCTTGCTGTACAACCGCGTATACAGCACCTTGGCGTCCCGAGTCACAATGTCCGTGATCGGGTCAACGCAACGAGGTGAAAATCCGTGAAAATAGTCAATAGAACTACTTTTCACCGAGCTATCCCATCGGTTATTATTGTAATCAACGGACTCCTCAACGGCCGAATTACAATTACCTGATTTGAATCCTTTTGCTGTGCGAGCAGACTCTCCGGGGTCCAGTTCTGCGCAACGAACGTGTCGTGCCAAATTTGGATTGGTTCGCGGGAAAGAAGGGGGATAATTTAGCTTGGTACAGGGTTAAATTGCCACCTTTGCTGTGTGCTAGAGGTTCTGGTCTGCCATCAAGGTACCTGAATTCATCTGTATTTCAACGTTTTCCCTTTCCGTACACATGTCCATATAACTCCGTCCCCAGACGGGTTTAGCTGCCAAGTCCCCCCTCAGCGCTTTTTTCACGTCTCCGTCTCTCTTCCTTTCGCTCTGATGTTCAATGATCCTGTCAGTTTCAACGGTGATACTCGCGTTGAGGTGCGGATTTTATCTGGTTTTTGCGGCGTTATTCATGCCACCGAATCTTGCAGGTCATCGCCGTCCTAGCAAACTGCGGGCGAGACACAGACAGGGCCAGGCGTGCCCTCGTCACGTGGATTCGTCGCAAACAAGTAAAAGGCCGTACCACAGAACACATCCTGCTCAAGCTGCGAGATATCGAATCAAAGGTTTGTGTTCACCCATCAGTCTTCTTCACTTCCATATCTCTTGCCACCTCAGTTCATCAAGGATTTGTCTCTCCATGATGCTTTCCGTGATGCTAGGGCCGAGACATTCCTCCCCAGAGCCCCAGATCTCCCTCTCCCTTCTTCTCTCAACAGGAGGTCAGGTGGCCTCTCTCCAGATATTGTATCCCCCATGTCCTCCAGCCAAAGACAGGACCTCATAGATCCCAGCCCGACCTCTTCTTCGCCCACTGACAGGTCGTTTCATATGATACGGCGGTTCACCCCGCCATCTTCTTCCTCACGTTACCCCCGGAACTCCTCACAAACATTGGAAATCACTCACGAAAAACGAGACATCGATCGACGGCCGTCGTCGACTCGAACCGAGCATCATACCCCGAATTCTGTTTGGGTCTCTCGTCGTCCGTCAATGCCTTATCGTCCAGACTCCCCAATCACGTCTTCCCCTGAAGAGTCGGGTCCTCGTTTTAGGGTAAATCACGTGTCTGCTCCAGCAGGACCACTTCCACATCCTCGTGATCTACCAACCCCACCCTCGACCAGTCCATATTCTCAAATTTCGTTCCCTAATGCACAGTCCCGGCGAGCCATCCCTATTCCTGCACAGCCATTTTCCTCAGGCGAGTCTGCCAAATATCGACCTGTATCTACCTCACCAATCCGTCGGCGGGTAACACCTCCCATGACGATTCCACCGGACGTACCCTTACCCCCCGTCCCTACCAAGCGCAAAGATGCTGTCCTTGATAAGCCCACACTCAACAGAGAGCAACCTCCCACACCCACTGAGTCGCCAACCTTCACCTCCACATCTACCCCCGTCCGTGCACTCCCAAACCAGCCTATCCCAAGCCCCGCCCTCGATGTGGACGATATCGATTACCCCCTACCGCTCAGTAGACACTCGTCTCAACATCACCTGCGCGAATCTATATCACCCTACCCATCATCGGAAGACATTGTCAGGAAAGACAGCCCCGTCTTCGTATTAAGCCAAACTGGTATTGGGCCTCCCCCTCCCTATGCTGCCCGTCGTAATACTCATTCTCCTCCTGACATACCCATATGTGGAGATACACTCGACAGAGCGGTGAACATCTGCGGGGCTTCCCCAGATGTACGCCGTATCGTGTGTCGATGCATTGGGTTTGAGCAGGGATATGAGCCGCCGTATTGGCAGACGCGATTGCAGGCGGCGGGTTTGAATCTGCAGGCGGCGCAGTATTTGGCGGACGAAATGTGGAAGCAGGTGGATCGGCCCAGGGTCAGGGGGAAGGCGGGTCGGACTTGATGTGTCGTCCATGTATTGTTTTCTTTTTTTCCTCCTCTCAATCTGTGTTTGTGTCTTGCATGTTTTTTGCTCGGGATTCGTGTCTGTTACCCAAAATGTAGATATAGCAATCGTTGTTTTTTTACATCCAAGCGCTGTAATTTCGATCGCGGTGGTATCTACGTGATTATAATTTGCGCCCACTCACGATTTGTGACGGATGCAATTGATCATGTTTCATATCTGTGTGTCCGCAGTCCTTCGCGGCCACCCGAGCCGTGTGCATTTTCCCTAGGACTCGGATGCGCATGCACACTTAGGCTTGCACCCGGCACCGCATGCTCCAGAGTGGTACTAGTTAGTACAGAGACTCGCTTGCACGAGTCAACATCCCGTAGAATCCCCATTTCGCCATCCCACATGCCGCACGATAGTACGGTCACATTTCCTCTCACACCAAGGGTTTTCTGCCAACAAAGTTCAATTTGTCCAACTTGGTGTGTGTTCGTGTATCCAGGCGCAATGGGCTCGCGACCCCTGTTTTTCACTGACCGTCTGACTCGTGTTTATTTACCTCATCCCCCATTTCTTCTCTCTCACATGGGGACCGTGCAGACCTTGTTCCTCCACGAGATTGGCATCTCCATGTGTTGTGTATTGTTTGGTTTCTCGACCGTACGTATGTCTCACAGCTCTTGGCGGACCCGAAGCGTGATACGACAGAAGTGAGTGCGATACGGACGACACATGCGATTCGGTAGGTCATGCAGCTCCCGGTACCGGTCCTTTTTCCCCCTTTATCCGTCCTTGGCTGCTCGCCATGTCACCTGGCAGTCACTCGTGACCCATCTCATCGGGAATTGAATCAGCCACGCCCATCGATTTCATCAGTGCATCCACGCAAAAAGTTCAAAGTCTATCTGCATCTTCACGCAATATCCTCACGGGCTGTCCTGCTGACCGTGATTTCCCTGATTTCAGAACGTCAATTTGTTTCCGGTTCCCTGGGTCTGGGGCGGGCACCGACACCATGAGCCCTAGCCGATGTGACTTACCCAGGCCCCTTCCAGGCTGAGATGGAAGAATATCGTTGCGTTAGCTATGACGGCCTGTCAAGCAGGCTTGGTAACTCCAGTTGATCAGGTTGACAGCTACAACCACGTTGCCATTGACGTCGTGGCGTCGCCGACCCGCATCCCACCCATATCTAAGAGCGGACCCCTATACCACGACTGCGCCTCCGTGATTCCATCGTGGCAACATTCAACACATCGGATCTTGGTATACATGCGGTCTTTTTTCATCTTCGTTTCCGGACCCAGACCCCCACGGTGCAGCTTCTCGCGGATTACGCTTTATGCTCTGAATAAGCGGCTCGGTTTGGCTTGGCTTTTTTGCCTTGCCTTTATTGATCGAATCCTTTCTTCTCTTCTTGGTCACGTTTCGTTGACGGGCCGCCGCATCCGCCGCACCACCGCCGCACTCGCCGCATCCTACCCACTATATACACAGCAGTCCAATGCGCCGGCCCTGCGCGCCACCCTCCTTACGAGTCAGCTACGTCTGCCCTGGCCTTGGCTTAGCGACGAGGCCAGCGACAATCACTGCCGTTGCTTTTCCAGCCTCGCTTGGTTCATTGCATGTTTGGCTTGGTTGATCATGTAGGCGGACCCCGGGGAGTCAGTTCTTGTTCACATGATTTAAAAATAACAAAGAGAGAAGAGAAGCCACACAAGATGCGCTCCACCAATGATTCACGAGCATATGGCATCGCCTGGCATCACTTACAGTCCATGCAGCATCATATTCGTATTAATACGACGGAGAGACGCTTTCCATTCCTCCATAAATCCGTTCGGCCGCAACCCGTCTCAGTTCGCCCATGCCATAGTCCATTTCAAATGTCATGCCAGCCAACCTGCCAAAGCTAACCCAGTATGTACATGCCAGCATACCTATCTCTTGATTCGTCTTCGTTCTTAGGGCCTGGCATAGCCTTGATGGGATCACTATTCAGTTGGCATAAACATTTACATGCCATGGCATCGCATAATCACCGGGCTCGTACGTCACGGCTCAACCGTTCCTCTGATCTCATTCAGGTGTTTACGTCGGAATATAACCAGGTACGTGTGTTATCGAGCCCATGCCACGAGGGACGAATCGTCGTCCATCTTGACTGTTCCCCACGCTCGGTTTTTCTCAGCATACAGGGTGTTTTACGTTTTCATGTCGACCTGTCCATCACGGCGAGTGCAGTGCGGTGTGTGTCCATTCGTCCCTTTGCGCTTGCTGTTGATGATTCTGATATACATGTGTAGTCGTGATGGCGGCATCAGGGACCGGTTCAAAGATAGACGGGGTGGGGTATGTATACACCTCGCGTTGTAAGAATAGACTGTTCAGTCGGCACTGGCCGATCATGCGTTGAATATAGAACATGTGTGGGGACCATCGCATCTCACGCGGTGATCTCAAATTCGGCTTTCAATTCGCCCACTGCTGTCGATCTCCGAGCGGTCTCGAACCGGAGACACGTGCATCGTAAAATAGGCTCCCGTGAGAGCGCTCTCTCGCGACTGGTTCGATCGAGTCTATTTTTCAACGTTCGCACGCGACCCTGCTTCATTCAGGGCGCACTGTTCGCGCGCACCCAGTATCCCAAGCACCCCAGGATGTGGGATGTCAGATGTCAGACGTCGGATGGCGAACGCTCATTCTTTCTTGGATCTGTTCTTATGCTCTCGCCCGTCCGTTTCTCCGTTTTCCCCGTCATCCCGCGCGGGTATGATGATGCACAGACGTCCGCGATGCGGTAGCACAGATCATGCTATCACCATCATCCATGGGGCGGTTCAGACATCATCATGGGCAGATCAAAAATATGGGTATTATTTATACGTCTTATTACACACGCGTGCGCTGCGATCCGTCGATGATTGATCCCTGATCTTGAACAGTACCTGCCAGCTGTGATCAAACCTAAACGGTCCTTAGCGGTCCCCTATGCATCACTGTCGTCCAGTTTGCGCTTCTTGCGTCGCCAGTGGCTGGGGTCGCTCGGCTGCTCGAGACGCGGTGGTCCTGACTCTGGCACTATCCCTTTCACCACCCTCCCTGTGCCTGTCGTGCATGATGCCACAATGAC
This sequence comes from Boletales sp. KT-2023a, assembly GCA_038090395.1. Taxonomy (NCBI): domain Eukaryota; kingdom Fungi; phylum Basidiomycota; class Agaricomycetes; order Boletales; species Boletales sp. KT-2023a. The sequence goes on along the minus strand of JBBPMP010000093.1, from coordinate 40,374 downwards.
GCCTTGCGCTGGTGTTAGAAAAGTGATAAGCGCCATAACGTTGCAGGTACGCACCCGTCCCACTCCCACCCCCGGCACTCGTTTCCGCCCTTGTCTCACCGCCGCCGGTGGTAGCCAGCACCCCCGGTCTCGACCCTGTCTCTGTCAAAGAGCGATTGGGTCCATCGATAGGCCGCGTCGCAGGCGTATTCATATCGCCCCTCACAGCATCTCCCACATCCGTCTCGGCTACCCCCGTGCCACGAAGCACGCTGGGTGATGATGATCGCCCCGTCAGCACCGCCTTGCCGTGGATGACGGACGGTGCTCCAGTCTCCCGCGTCTCTGTTGTTCCCGGTCCCTCCTTGTCCGTCGTCACTGCCCCATTCGCGATCGCACACGCAGGACGGCCGTACGATCTCACGGGACGCATGCGGACACGCTCGGAACGGCGCACGTCGCGTGAGTTTGCCTCCGTCACCCCCAAGTTCGCCTGAGCCTCCGCTCCAGTTCGTAGCACGTTCACAGGCGCAGCATTTTTACCGACGCTCGATTCATTGCAAGTCGACGACACGGGTTCCCTCGACGCAGCACCGATCAAACTCTTGGCTGGGAGCTTGATTTTCAGACACGGCGACGACGCCCGGTTCCCCACGTTTGCTCCCGGGACGCCTGAAGAACTTTGCGTGGCATCCAATTTTGCCAGGACAGTCCCGCTCCACTTCGACATGTCGTTTCCATCGCCTAACGGTAGGGTTACTGGTGTCGCTGTAGACACAGCCGACGACGCGGCCGGGATTGGTGGCAGCCTCAGATTCGATGGACATGGCGGTCGGTATTTCCTCACGACAACCGTTTTGAGAGGAAGCGGAGTGGAGGTTTCCGGCACCGTAGGGCCAACAGTGGGTGGTGGTGGCGCATCGTTCGTAAGTTTCTTCTTATTCTGAGAGCCCGTTTTCTTGGTTGGTTTCCGGTTTGCCGTTGCTTGTGCTTGCCGTGCAACATCTTGTGCGCGTTGACTGGGCTTCACTAGACGCCCAGAACTGGTCGTTACAGGTTCTCGCGAGCGGAGCGCCTCCATGAGATCTGCCGCACGAGCTGTCAATGGGTTAGTCCACGGCGCACACGACCAAAATCAGTAGCCCCACCTTTTCTCAATAGTGACGCTGTCTCGACATGAAATGGCAAATCTTGACTCATCTTGAATTCTGTTGCCATCAATAACAAATCTTCTCCCTTGCTGGAGATCTCTGGGGTACGTACCGAAACCAAAGGAGAAATCTTCGAGCCCAAGGTTGTGTCTGCCACAAAAGCGCATGCGCTCGAGCGCAAACGAGATGATACGGTCGATCAGCTGAACCTGGGCTTCGTAGAAATTGTTTAACACGATCGTTAGCAACTGAGATCGCAAAACAGTGAGACCGTAGGATCGGCAGTGGTGAGCAATATCAAACGCACGGTGGGAATGTCGTTGTCGAGGATGCGTGTATCATGTCGAGATCGGAGATATTCTTTTGTCCAACGGTCGATCTCGACAAAGTTTTCGATCAGTTGCGGTCCGAGTCGCCGGGACGGGTCCGTGCGGCCGTCTTTGTCGCGATTGATGAGGAGGTTCAAAGTTCCCAAAATGAACTTGGATGGTTCGTTTATCTGTAAGACGTCAGGTGATGGGCGCTCGTGCAAAAAGTGCAGTGAAGCGCGTACTGAAACCTTGAGTCTGCGCCCTAGCGGCAAGGACACTTGGCGATCCGCATACTCTCGCAAAATCGGCCGATTATGTGCAACCCATTGCCCAATCTATGACGTGTTGAAATCGAACCCATTCCACAGATCGAGGCATGCATTGAAACTCACATCATTCACGGACTCGAAATACAATTCGGGACTCTCGGCTCCGTCATCCGGGGCATCCTTCTCTGTTGGCGCTTTCCACTTTCCTTTTTGCGCCGCCGAGAACTGGGGCAAAGCATCCTCCGCATCCTCATCCGAATCGCGTTCTTCAAGCTCGTTCGCGTCTACTTCCTGCGCGTCATTCGGGGAGGACGTGCACCAAGACGGTGAGACGTCATCGATGGACTGCAACAGCGCCGGAACGATCGTCGACGGGATCCGCTGTGCGGGCGTCGACTTGTGCGCGTCCACGGGGTGCCACGGGAACGCGTCTTGGAGCGTGACGGAGGAGGACGCGTTGTCCAACGCGCCACCGTCGTGGAACGTGCCGAGGATCGTTCCCTCGGACGCCTCAGACGGCTGGAGGGAGGCCGACCGCAACCGCGCCGACGCTTGAGTGGCAGGCAGTGCGAGCGCATCGTCCGAATCCCAGGGGAACTGGAACGTAAATTGAAAGGCCGCCGAGGCGTCGTCCAGCGAGGGTTCGCTAGCGCCCCCGGGCGTTGGTGGGGTGTTCTGAAGTACGTCGGCATCGTGGCGGGTTCGACATGGGTTTGGGTCGCCCTCTTCGCCTGCAGACGCGTCGGGGCTGGAGTCGGAAAGACAGGACATGGTCATGGCGTGGAATCAAGATTGGCGATGTCAAGCTGGAGTGGCATCATGCCTGTAACCTGCGTGGTGTGATGTGGCTTGTGGCCGGAACAAACGCACAAAGAGGCTGTTGTGTCACGACGACGGAATCAAGCATTGCTTTGTTCGAAACTCCGTATCTGTGTCAGCAAGTTTTATAGTCATTCATACCACTCCTCAAACTTCGAGTCCGGATGCCAAAACCTGAATGGGTCATCAGCAACTTGAACGAGGTCACGTTTTGAATATTGAAGGTGGCAGTCACCGCAAGTACATGCACTGCGACTCGAGTCAATGATGAAAATGTCGGCTATACCAAGCACAATTTACATCCCATCCGATTGGATGCATTTTGCGGCGATAGGTAACAAGACTGCTGCAATGATGAAGCTTGTGAAGCACATGGAGAGCTAGTAAGGCCGTCTAATTGCCTTGAGACGCCGTTCTCGTTACGCCACCCAATTACATACGTGAATGCAACGATTCACATGTTATAAATGTGTGCTGATCACCATCGACACATTCTCTGTGCCACGGGAATTATATTTATAGAGTTGTACTACTTCAACAAGGGCTTGTCGCACGAGTAAATGTAGCATTGCCGACCCTAGAGACGATGGGGACAGCGCACACTCGTTCGCCAGCTTGTCAGGCCCAGATCCTAAATCCGACAACCGGATTTGTTGTACTGGAATAATAATAGCAGCAATTTGATCTTACGTTCGATCTGCAAAGCCGACTTGCGCGTTTGTGACGTCAAACGTGGTATACACATTCTCCAAGAAGGGATATCCAACCACCCAATGATCAAGTCCTCTGTATTTCCTAGCGAGCCGGTACTAGTTCACTTGAAGACAAGCCACACTCGCCAGGGACTGAACCCATTTCTACCGTAATGCTAATACAATTTTCCGGAGGAGGGAACCGGTCCAAGGCTGAGATCCTCAGTGGATATCGAAAGGTTTTTGTCGCCAAATGTGGGAACAATAGACAGGGAAGCATCGCACGGAGCTGCAGCATGTCAACGGAGACCCATACAGACGACAAAGTCCAATGTGAGACACACATGACCAACATCTAACGCAGGCACCCCATAAAGGAAGCTCTATGATGCTGATACTGTATCTGAGATGTTGGACTAACGATGGTGATGGAACTCGTGTCGATGACAGCAAGGCCATTACTCACAATTAGCTGGATATCCTGGGAGTCATGCATGCATGTCATAAGGTTATCCAGTGTCGCCAAATAACACTTGTTGAGTGGATATCCCCCTTGAAAATCAGGAGCACAACTTACTTGGAAAACTACCGGGATGTATGTGAAATCACCCCTGTACATTTGAGGATCTGTTTCCCCCAAGAGCAGAGCTAAAGGAGAATACCTGCCGAGACACCTGTTCTTGAAAGAATAATGTCTGAAAGACAGGACTAGCACCATAAGCCGAGATGGCCTGAAACTCCCTTCCTACTACGCCATCTGCGGTAAACCTCCAGGATTGGAATGCTGGGAGGTAGGATTGTACAGCATAAGCAAGCTGATTGGTGGCCTATCCACTGTCAGAGTAAATTATTTGTGTGCGGAGCAAAGACTTACAACAAGTTTGCTCATGAATACCAAGGCGACAGTTTCAGTATAAAGAACACCGGAGATACGCCCTACCTGTCTAGGTCAATTGTGGACTGAAGAAAGTCGCGGTCTGTAAAATGAGTGTCAGCACACGAAATGCAGCAATCGATTGCACTTGCACAAATCACGCCCATAGGCCCAACCCTGACCGGCTGGTTAAGAACGTTCGATTCGGGCTGTGTCACCCAATGATTGGAGCACGCAGACAAACTCTCACCCTGTTCTACAACCGCAATCAATCCATCAATCTCCGGGATACCCTGCTACCATCCTGCTTCTAGAGTGAGAGTGAGTGTGAGTGAGTGAGTGAGAGAAAAGCAAGGGTGAAAGGGTAACGCTCAGAGACAAGGGGACGCTCTTGGACAGACCAAGCCACTCTCCACCAGGATGAGGATAGATGGTAGCGAACCCTGCGACGCCGCGGTGCCCGACAAAGTGCGCCAACTTTCTTGCCCTCTTTTTCTTTTCCAGTTCATCAAAAATACCATCGCCTGTCTGGTCATCGTGTCATGCAACTCATCAGGTCCCGTCCAGACCGAGGATAGTAAACCATGCGCACTAAACACAGTCCCCGACCACCCAGGTACGAACCTTCGGTATGAACCCACGAGTCAGCGAGCAGAATGAAATCAATAATGTGCGAACTCACCTGGTCGATGAGTGCGAGCAGCTTGGGGGATACCTAGAGAATTCCAATATCACCCTTGGAAAAAGGAAGAGTGAAGGAAAGCGGCAAGAAACAGTGTACACGTACCTCGCCACCACGGCGACCCGAGGTGGTTCAGCAAAAGTGGCGTTGCCATGTTCAATGATAACAGCAGCCCGACGATGCTCAGAGAAATCGCGACGTTCTGTAATGTAACAACAGGTAGTCGCCTGATCGGACAACGAACACGAATTGAAAATACCGAAATTACGATGATGAAAGGAAATGAGGTGAAGGAATGGTCGGTCGACTTTTTTGTCCTCGTGGCGTTTAACTGCATTCCAGAGTTAGTTCCAATCGATGTAGATCCTCGACAGGGTCATCTGGTAACATGACATCCATGATCGAAGTGAATAAGAGTAGAATGGCTACCGCGATCACCGATCCATTGAACAAATTCCGCGAATATCAGCCTGCCCTCTCTGTTAAATTCAAAATATTTGTAGCTTCGAGAAAATCTTCGATGAATTAGCCAACCTAAACCTTCGCAAGCGCAACTAAACTCACTCCAATTCGATGCGAGAAGTTACAGTCATTGTCCATGGTGGAATTCAGGGTTTATCTATCTCTCGGGATTATCTGCAGTGTTTAATCAAGTCCTCCTGACACAAAGAGAACTGTAACAATCCAGGTAAAGCTCACCCGGGCTGTGGTACATTATGCAAAAGGGTGTCTTGGAATGAAATGAAAAAAAAAGATACTACTGCGGCGGGATTCTCCGGCCTGTTGCTACAGAAGGTTTAAATCGACGGTCGGTCAGACAACATCGGAGGCTAAACCTAGATGGAGTGGTCAACGTGATTGTGCACAGCGCAACGAAATGTAGGTCCGCACCGCTTGTTCTACCTATCTCAGCCTTGAGTATTCTACCTCAGCGCCCCCTTCTTGCGACCTTTGCCTTCTCTGCGTCTGCACGCTTGTGCGCGTCGACGAGCGAGCAAACATCCTTCCTGCGCCTTTGGCAAGTCCAGAATTATTATCTTGGCTTTCCTCTCCAAATAGGGACTCATCCTCGCGCGTTCAAAACCAGAATGACGTGTGTCGTCACCAGGGTTCCTCGTCGTTGTCCGCCAGTCGTCTGTGTTCACATCCTCAATAACATGACATTCTAAGGATAGAGTCGAGCTCGGAGTTGTGTGAAGATTGAGACGTTGAGTCGACTTGTGTTCTGAATTGGCATTAAAATGACCTTGTTTCACGAGTATGTTGACCTGCAAACATGAACGCACCTTGGATCACTTGAGCTCACTCACTCACTTTTCTATGCCATACTTTTGAGCATGACTCCAGAAGACCCTCAGGATCGCCGCGTACAATCCCAATTTTACGGTCGTAGACTTGTGATGACTGCTCTGCATGCCAAGATATTGTCTCTCTGACACTCTCGTTTTGCTTCCTCACGTCCTCTTCTTTGGTGCGGGGTCTCTCTGGCGTCGGTGTCAACACATCTTCACTGCCCACGTCAACCAGGATGGTTCAATGGAATCACAAATGAGTGCAATATGTTTAATGCTAAGCCATGGGGCATGGTCATTCCAGCAGAACCCATCAGCATGCCACGGCTCGACAGGAAACGTGTCTGGGCGCATCCATCTCCTAGAACGCGAGTTAGCGACAATCTGTGGATGGTAACTTCGATCGATGGTTGACTCTGAGCAAGATCGAAATTTTTTATTTAAACACGCTGCATTAACCTCCGGCTCTTCCCGAATCCCAAGTCAAGTACATACTATCTACATCCTCCCCAGCTCGCGCCCGCACCTCATGTCTTTTTATAATACGAGCAATGCACAATCCCCACTACCCACGCTACCAACGATAACCTCTATGTGTCCTTTTGCTTGGGCGGGAATCCGTGGCACGGAACACGCCCTTTTTTGAATGATTTTTACCCTATGGCTGCAGTGTCGGCGCTGCGCAGTTTCGCGGAGGGTGCCATCGAAACGCGGGTTGGGACCGAAACGTAGCGATGATCAATGACCTCGACCTAGTAAGTTCTCATTTCTACCAGCAGCTTTCCGACGTTGACCGACGATGCCAAGGTGTGGTTGCACTCCTGGAAGCAAGACCCTACTATGACCAAGATACTGCAAGTTCGATATGGAGTTTTACAGTCTCTGAGACACCTGTATCATCATTCTGCCCCATATTAAATGAGTAATGTCGCAAGTCAGTCCACTCCGCACATTCGTGCGATCAAGTCAGTGCACCATTCTCCATAGGAGCAAACATGCCACAGCGTTGGGTGTCCTAGCCATAGCATTGCTGTGAGTGGGACAAGGTTATTGCGGAGATACCCACGCCAGAATCCACGGCGGCCGCAGCGTGGAAATATTGACGCAGCATTATGGCCTTGATAAGGCAAACAGGATCGGTATCTCTGCGACCCTTTGCGCGATAACAATCCCATCACCAGATGCGCGGAACCATTGCTTAAATTTTGAGCACAGTTGGGATATGCGTGATTGTGTCAAGTTGGCGACAACCGTACGGTGGGCGAGAAGGATCAGGTTGAGATTTTGACTACTTGGATTCTGGATCCTGGCTGTTGAGTCTGTATACCCTACCCCACAGCATTTCGTGCCTTGGAACCTGCCGGGAAAGGACCAAGTCATAAGTTGAGTAAATGTGATGGTTGCAACCTTGTTGCCCATGTCATGTGTGCCAACCTCAAAGCCTACTAAACTATGTTTGATCCACATGACAAACACATCACCCATACTGATGCATCCACATTCATGTGCTGGATGACCTTCCTTTACTTCAAGATCATTCTGATCAGTGCAACATGATGAACCCTCCACTCTGGAACACAATGGAATGTGTAGCATGAGGCATCTTTGGAGAACAACTAGGATGACTCAGATGAGGAAGGATTGGGTCATATGGTGTGGCTTAGGATATGCTTTTGGGGAGAGATTGTGTGTGCTATACTAAATAAAATATACAGGGTCCAGGGTTACTCCTTGTTATGCCTTGGAGTGTCTCATGCTCCTTCCCCCCTTGTTCCTCAACAGCAATGATGAACAGCCCTCCCATTCCAACCACTGTTTATCCATGTCTGGACTGCACTTCAGCCTCCCCCAAGCAAGTCTCCTGCAGATCATGATTGTAGGTTCTTGATGCTTATTCCTGTGTCATCTGGATTAACCCACTTATCTTCAAGGGTCTGTTTGACCTTCACAGTCTCTATGAGAGTTGCAACAATCAGATTTTGGGTGCTATCAACACCAATTTGTGGGTGAGCAAACTTGACCCTAGCCCATGTATCACAACTCCTGTACTATTTGTTGAAGAGTGTGTAACCTACTAGCACAGGAAGACATGCAAGCACTGTTGTACCCCCTCTTGGTCTCTCTGGTCCCCTTCTCTTGCAGTCAACATTGACATCAAGCCTGAGTGCTTTGCATTCTTGTTTGGATCAGATCTTTGTGTGCTGTCAAATAGGGATAATGTTTGTCTATCCTCCACTGTACCAACTACTGACTGTATCATAATCTCCCTGTTTACATGAGCCCTTGTGCAGGATGAGTGCGATGTGCTGCTGATAGGCTCGATTTAGGCCTGGGCCCAGACAAGGCCCGCAGCATCACTAGTTGCAACCATCGCATTTACTCAACTTATGACTTGGTCCTTTCCCGGCAGGTTCCAAGGCACGAAATGCTGTGGGGTAGGGTATACATAATCTAGCCAGACTTGACAGCCAGGATCCAGAACCTGAGTAGTCAAAATCTCAACCTGATCCTTCTCGCCCACCGTAAACCGTCTATCCGGAAATCATGCGGTGTGTATGATAAGCATGATCGCTGTCGCTGCCAGGCATTGATATCCCTGAAGGTATGTGGGAGATGTTTGGAAATGTGCGAGCTGGTCGGAAGGCGGAGCTAAGGCCTACAAACTCTCAACGTCCGAGAAAGGGTCCGAGATGCTGTGTCTTAACATCACTGGAAGATGGTTCTGCTGCGCGAGTCAGTACATAAATCAGTACCTGGCTTCATTTCGTCTTCTTTGAGTGACTATACGTTTGGGCGCAATGCCTTCGTTACGTAGTGCTGGGGCAGTAGTACTTCCGGGAAAAACAAAGAGCCAAACATGTGCCACACAGCAACTATCTCCCTTATCGGCTTCACTGAGCCAAGCGATCGTTTGGTTAGTAGGCATGTTTCCGCCTTCTTGATTGCCTACCGACGATGTGACATAGCAGTATATAGCATGTCCAGAAGTCAAGTAGTGATGCAAGTTACCATTAGCACACTCGGACGTGCTGCACTCTTCACCGTCTCTTCAAAGCACATGGCCGGAGATTTGCAGCTAGCCATCGCAGATTTTCAAAGATATGACTACATCTCTCGTACGGGCACTTCCACTTTATGTATAAACGGTTCAGATCTTTTTTTTTTTTCAGTTTCAATTATCGCTGCCATTGGATATGATTATAGTAAGCAACCTGCGTCTTCATCACAGACTCGGAATGACATTGGTCTTCAATCAATTCGCAGTCCTCACATTTTCAGAGGAAGTGAGGCTCATTGGTGCATGTGGCCACTACTTCATTGACTGATCATTCTATAGATTGAATACATTTGGGCAAGAAACCACGTCTCTTGAGTAGATCGTTTATTCTGATCCGGCTGTAGAATAAACGCTGGACATGGGTTTCCACGTTATTTGTACTGGTCCGTATCCTTGATGACTTCGGAACATATTGCCGGCGCTAACCGTTTGTCGCCATGCAGATTCGTTATATCGGACTGGGCGGTGTCATGTATGTCTAACATTGTGAAACTTATCGGCTGATTAATGATTCTGTATTCTTAGATTGGCTAATCTCTGTTTGTTTTAATGTTCGCATTTCAGACCGTGTTGAACTGACCTAGCCCGTCCAAAGTGGGGACTTCTCTCCTGTCTGCCCCAAAAAACGTAATACCTCCAACCATTGTGCAATGATGCTTTCTAAGTTTTCGTGTTGGCAGACGTACGTATCTGCACCAGATATTACGATTGTGTGTCGGGTGACTGTTGATATTAAATTAGTTGTGAGTAAAGTTGCTTTATATCTTGACCCTGGTTTTTGATGACGCTCTATTAATAAGGCCTAATACTACATGTCTTTGTCTTTTGGACTGTCTTTGTTTTCGTTTCATCTGCGGACTGTAAGATTCTCAAGTTCAATCGGCGCAGACTGCATCTCATTGGCAGACAGTAATAATGATACTGCGACTCTGGGCGATGTATGATCAATCGAGGCTCGTTCTTGCTATTCTCGTCACGTCATTTGGCGTCCTGGGCGGACTGGGTCTCGCTGCTTGTTCTGTGGTCACCACTCAGGATATTGTAGGTATGCGAGCCTCTGCAATGTCATCATGTATGCCACATCATCTCATCATTGCCCTCTTCCAATCGCCCAGTGACTTCCATTCAAGCGCTCGGTTTTCCCGCTTGTTCTGTTCAATTCAGGACTTACACATGGTTCAAAATTATGGCTATCGTCCAGATCACTTTCGGGGCCATAATATGTTCTTTGGCCGCCTTTCGATTCGTCTGGTTGTCACACCAAATGTACATGGCAACAAAACGACCTCGGCTAGGTCACCTGATGAACCTTCTTACGCGGGATGGAATGATATATTTTCTTGCGTACGTCCACTTTCTGCTCCACGTTTTTGACCGCTCGGCTGATGGCAGAGATTTCGACTGTCGTGATCAGCATGCTGTCGTTTGCGTTGATCAATATGCTCGCCTTTCTATTGACGCTCCAAATGGACGGATGGTGGTCGTTGCTTGTGGTGGCAGAATGGGTCTTTGCGTACACGCTCGTACCCCGATTCGTCATGCGCTTGCGGAAACTTTACGCGCGCGACGTTCGGGGCAGATATGGAAGCGACATCGACTCAGCTTTTGGTTTCGCGTCGATGTTCGGCCGTGATACTATTGCGAGTCCCATTTCGTTTGCTCGTGGTGGTCCTACCGAGGAGTCAGATCGACATGTTGAAGGTGTCGTTATACCGATAGAGGGGTGGGAGGTCCAATGCTAGATACTAGTTCTCTTCCAGGCGATCATGGTCTCCGAGTCGATGACCGGGCCCGGCTGGTGGACCGGTGTATGCCTTCGTGGCCCTGAGCCTGAGTCGGGTGATTTCCGTATTCCTGGTCGATTTTAGAGCGATAACTCGCCAACTCCAACGAACGATTGTCAACTGTTTTCTAGGCGGCAGAGACCGCGGTGTGCGTCATCGTGGTGACATTGTCATGTGTCTCCTCTATGCGTCGGACAGCGACTTGACTCCATATCCACTGGTAATGACGCGTGACAGCCTATCGGTATTGGCGAGCCACGTCAATGGCACATTGAACTCGGTGGCGTTGAAAAGTAATTAGGGCCGATTCACCAAAGCGACTCTCCATTCCTCCCCGACCTCAAACCTTCTAAGCCGACCAGCCACAGCAAACGCAAAAAATGCTTGACCAGAGCTCCAGCAGCGAAACAGGGATTTCGGGTCGTCTTTGGCGTCTGGTGGCCCATCCTTGAGGAGAAGACGCCACTTTTGGAACACCTGGGTATTTGTCGAGCGACGTCGGTTTGAACATGGGCCCAACCCGTTATTTTCTCAGCTGGAACAAGGGTCTCTAGCTTCTACCCGTCCGAACGGCGAGGTCCCCTCCTTGGAGAACGACACTCTCCGGAGGGGAGGATAGCACCCAAGGAGCGTCTTCCAGAACTCGGTGACCGAAACGACGATAAAACGTATGTACACTTAGAGGATGACACGTCTCGGCGATGGAAGGAGCAAACCGTTGTCAAACCCGGTATGTGCGCCCCCGACTCAATCCCGTTTTCTCCGACTGGTTTTTTTTTAGTGCAAATTCAAACTCCATCCTTGAAGCTGTGTTTGAAGAGCACGCACACGTGAAGCAACATGGGTGCCAAGCTTTCACTGGCCTCAACCTGAACACGTAGTCACGCTCGCCCCCCTCACACTTTCGAGGGTCGACTTCAAAGTGGTTTCGTTTCCCTTGAGGCCTGGTTTTTACCCAACGGATGACTGTCCCTGTTTGATCACATCATATTCTTGGTTCTTGTCCCTAACGCCGGCATTGACATATGTGTGACATCAGTTTCAGCACGTGCATGTATACTCCGATTGTTGACGGCGTACAGCCTCGGTAAGCTGTGCTTCCTGTGAAGTGCGTCTTTAATCTGACTTGGTCACTTATTGAAGGATACTCGTTGAAAATACCTCATGTCGAGCTTAGCATTGGTTGTACATATTCCTTCAGATTTATCGTCTTATGTCACACTGCTAGCCACTTCAAGCCACAGGGAAACCACCGCGTGGCAGTTCGCGGTAACCCCAACAGATGTGATCGTATCAAACGGTCACCTGTCGCTTATCATATGTTTCGACGTTCACGAGTTGCCACAGTTGCCGAGTGAGAGTCCCCATAAGAACCGCGGCGCGGGTTACGTTCCCTCCCCAGAGAACCCTTCGTCCTTGTTCTTATACCCTTCGAAGTTCGAACAGCCACTCGTTTCATACCGTTTCATATCTTTATCAAGTGCTGGTCACTGTGTATAACAAGACACTTCATCATGTTCAAAAGTCGCATTCTTTCCTTTACCCGTCTATTTCGCCTTCGCAACCGTCGCACGGTCAAGGCAAACCTCATACCCGAGCTGGCAGATGTCCCAGGGCGAGCTTCTTCTGAACCCAACTCGCACCGTGCTCTCTCCTTGCAACCAGACGTTATCGAGACACGCCCGCAGCCCACGATCGTTACACAACCCCTCCCCGTTCCCACCTCCGCCAGCGATCCCTCCACTGCCCCTCAACTTGTCTCTCCCACCTCCGTCGTCTTGATCGGACAAACTCCTCTGCAGTCCTCTCCCACACCGATCTCTCCACTCTCGGATAACATCGGACCACAGATCTACATCGATGGCGTGCAGCTGCTCGATTCCGATCTACCCTCTCCGTCACGCACGTCTCCCCAACTCCCTTGCGCACCGCACCACGTCGCCTTCCACACCCCCACGCGCCCGCACCTCCACGCTGTAACATGCGATCCCGAGTCTCCGCTCTCCCCCTGCTCCACGCTCGTCTTCCAGGACGCGGCTCTCGTCGATGTCGATTCCGAACTCCTTCCCAGCCCCACCGGTCCTCCGATGGAGCGCTTGGCGGCCCCCGATCCATCCGACGCAGCACGTACGCTCGCCACCCCCGCCCCAGACGCGCCCCGTCCTCCCGACCGGTCGTCCCGCCACAAGTCGCTCTTCGCCCCACTACCTGTCCGGGCGGACGTCGTCCGGTTCTCCATGCCCATGCCCAGGCAGCGCGCGCCCGGCAGCTCCCCTCTGGACGCGATGCCCCCCCAGTCGAAGACGTACGGCGGGAGGGAGGGCAGCAGCAGGCGGGAGAGTCGGCGGGAGAGCAAGCGCGTTTCGGCGATGCCCGGGTCGGCTAGGTATAAGCGCCAGTCCCGGTGGAGCAGGGAGGTGAGCAAGCCGGAGACGCAGGAGGTGCTGAGAGCTTTGAGCGGGATGTAGGAGCTGTCGTTGTTATTCTTGTTCGGGGAGAGGTCTGGCGGGAGTGATCTGACGTTCATGATGAAAATCCATGTACGAGCGTTGATGTAATCCTACTGTTCACAGTAGATCCTATCGTGTTCGATACGAATCCTACGACGAGGCCATTCGCGTATCATCAGCAAACCGGTCCAGTTCTAGCTAGACCTAGCGCTGCAAGGCTCAATAAAACTAGCCATTCTAGCGAGGCCTTGGTTGGTTGGTGCATATCTAGCATGGATGCCCAGTCCTTGCTAGGCCATTTTTTACTCGCTAGCTCATTCCAGTGGTTGTACTATTCAAACGGTAGCACTTGTACAATATTTTTATACATTAGCTCTAATAGTACACCTCTCGAAAAGAAAAAACATGCAGTGTTCAGAGCAGCATGGAAATGAATACAGCCGAAGGTCCCTTCAGAAACTGTTGGCCCTGGTGCAACAAGTCTTTGCATGAGTAGGGCCTTGTACTGACACTTGCATTTGTCTTTGGTGCTAGCAGTGGGAGTGGTGACCTTCAAAGCACCATGTCACGAAAATTGGACCAAATATTGCGAGATTCTACTAGGCTCTACAAGGTCTAGCAAGCATACGGCAGAACAGCCGGGTTCCTCCATGGCTTACAATATCGTCCTATATTTGGGACGGGTGTTGCGAGCCATACGTAATGCAATGAATAGAAGCGTTGCGTGAAATGTACAGTATGATATAAATAGGCTGCGCAATGTGTAGTTAAAGATGTAGATACTATTAGTGCAGTGGTAACATTCCGAACAGAGCGTATCGATACGTACCCAGTCATGACTCTTGGCGTTTAAAGTCCGATCAATTCGACCGCGACCGCTCGGTGGGCATCATCTCTTTGCGTAACGGCTCGCGTTTCGTAACCTTTCTCCAAAATGCCAGAAAATCCAGGGTCTAGGATAAATAAAACGCAAGCGAATCTCGGTCAACGAGGTTTGTCCATCCACAAAAAAAGATACGAGCTTACGCAGGGCATCCGATCACGATGGCCACCACGGCAAGCACCGTGTTTCCCTTCCCATACCCCAGCGCGTTATACATCGCAGGCGCGAACAGAGGAAATCCAGCCCCGGCAAGCGAGCGCAGACACGCCACCGCGGCCAAAGCTACATCGACGGACGGACGTCAGCAACCGAGCGCCCGCTTGGATCATGCATGTCGTCAGAACGTACCGGAGGCGGCATAGAGGGTAAACGCATCGACGAGATACGTCTGGATGCACTGAAAGTTGAGAATGATGCCCCCACCGATCAACGCGATGCCCTAAAAAAAGATGACGTTGTTTCGGGTCAACTTGAAATCAGGCCCGTCGTTTTGGGTAAAAAGGCTCACGATATCTGGTACTATCCAATGCGTGCGCGCTTGAACGCTCCACCCGGTGAGAAGCAAGCCTATAGGAAGAGCTGCAGTGCCGATAAACATGGTGGCTATTATGAGATACGTGAGTACCCACTAAATCACCAACGATAGGAAAACATGGAACGCACGCAGTCTGAATTCGGGCTTCGCAACGCCTCCGTTCTTACCCCGGAGGTAAACATAAACCTTGTCCAGCGTCCTCGCATTTGCTTGCGACGCCCCCGTCAGGCCAATCCCCAGAGCGATATAGTGCAATCCCGAAATGCCGATAGGTTCGTCGTAAACATTCACGTAGATGGCGGGCATGACCGACAAAAACACTAAGATAAGTCAGAATGGAATCTGGACCGAGGATCACGCGACAACTCACAGTACATAACCCCATAAAGGTACGCCTGGTATACGCCAAGCAACTGGATGATAGGTTCCTGCGCAAACAATGCAAAGGGTCGGATCATTGATTTGGCGAAGATGGCTGTCCATCTGAAAATCCATTTATCAACCAAAAGGGATCCACCCTAAAAAGGACAGCATACGCACGCGCGATCTCCCTTCTGATCAAAGGTTGTTCGCACTTGTTTTCGCGGACTGTTCTCTATATCCATCGATTTCCTTATCTTCTTCGCCTTCCTTTCCAATAGGATGGGCGGAAAGGCTAAGGGAAACTTCATAAGTGACGTACACCACAACAACAGACAAACACGACCAACTCTCTTGAAGAAAGATAAAGCCCAATATCTGGACGATCGCGTCCGCGATGCTGGTTGACCAGAACTAGTGAATGGAAAAAGTGGTCAGATTGCCTCGATGACCTCGAAAGAGCAGCTTACCACCCATCTCCAAGTTGAACGCTGTGCAATCCTACGATTGTTCTCAATCGACCAGAATGGTAGAGGGTAAAGAGAATCATACCAAGCACCTGTGATGGGACCAAGTACGGGACCGAGCAACGGTGCTAGTGAATACAAGGCAACCGCTTGGCCGCGTTCTTCAGCGCGCCAACAGTCCCCAAGGACGCCGCCGCCAACCTGGTTGGTTAGTAAGTCACATCGGCGAACGTCACTCGAGGGGTAGTGCGTTCACATACCACAAGAGGAGCACTGCCTCCTACTCCAGCAAAAAAACGAAATACGAGCATTTGCGATTCGCTCTGGGCGAAGCCACACGCGATATTCCAAGCTAAGGAGCGGTCAGGAACATAGCAAATCAGTCAATCTCATGACCACACACCGAGATACCACAGATTTGAAAGCTGAAGCACTCGGGATCGGCCGTAAATTTCGCTAAGAGGTCCGAAGAAGAGAGGTCCGACGGCTGTCAACTCCAGGTGAGATAGGAACTCAAGCTCTGACGTAACCTTATCTACCGTATCCGAGAACGAAGATCGACATGGTAAATGCCATCATAGCACTGCTGTAAATCCCAAGTTGACCGGCGAGTTGCTCGGTGGCGGGGGCGATCATGGAAGAGGACACGGGACTGATGAAAGTAAAACTCGAAACGATGGCGGTCGCGGCCCATTTCCGTCTGAAGCTCCAGCTAGAAAAACGGATGAACATCGCAAAGCACAAACGCACCATATTTAACGTACTTTTTCGGATTTTGAGGGTCATCTGGACCATCCCAGTCGACAATGATCACGCCGCTGTCTTCTTTTCCAGGTGATCCTGCCTTTTCATTCAGATCGATAGAATTTTTTTGTGATGGAGGAACAGATTGGCCCGGCGAGTGATTTGCGTGATGAAGTGTAGGGGTTGGTGATACTTCCAGGCCCGTTCGTCCTGTTTCCGATATGTTTAGGCGGTCTCGGCTATCCGAATCCATTGCAAAGTGCGTCTTGTCCAAGCCTCAAGGAGGGAGCAATAGTGACCATGTTACTTCACGCGTTTCACATATATATAGTGTGCTTCCTTGATGACAACGAACGGCTGACCATCGACTGAGTAAGTGCCCATCGGCGCTATTCGGCAATTCAGTAGCATCCTAGATAACTACTTTAGGGAACCTACATAGTCATGCCTCATTGGTATAAGCCCCACATCAAACAATCATCAGCTTGACTTGAGCAGCTGACTGAAGATTCTTGGAGAAACCATTCAAACACATGGCCGACTGAGCCCATTTCCAGCAAACCCACTTACATAAAAACGTGTAAATTTAAGTGTGAATGTAATCCTTGACTTTCACAGCGACTACAATACGTCAGCAGTTTTTGCATTCTTTTTCGTCAGCTACCCGATTTCTCCGGCAGGTCAGTGAGATTTGACTCGTTTATTATCCGAAATAAGATCATTCGATCGCCGCCAAGCAAACTGGTAGACGGTGGCGGTTCATGGCCGTCATTTGCAGCGCCACTGTCACGCTGGGCTGGATTTACCTGCACCGGAGTTCGTAGGTGCGGTTCATGGCTCGGTTCCTGCTCTACGCCTGCACACTCCTCGAATAAATAATTCTCGTCATTGCTCTGTCCCTGGTGATCATCGCTTCACATACATCTAAAATATAGTGATTCCACACGGAATGTCCGTACGTAAGTCAGGAACATTGCCCCAAATGGGATACATGCTCAGTGGTTTCGGTTAGAATGAAGCCGAGTGCCGGTTCGACTGGTTCAGCGACGGCCGGTGAGTACCGATGCAGATGCGGTAGTTTTTTGCACTCTCAACTGATCCGCACAACCGATAGTATACAGCATAGCAGGCACAAAAAATTAACCGGTCGCTTGATCGATTACAGATATTGCCTTGTGCGTGTCTACTTTGCGTTTGGGGCTCTGTGATGTCTTTCTTGAACCTGTGTTTCAATGACGTGTAACCGTTCCACGCGGCGTCGGGCCCGTTGCTTCGTTGGGCACCCACATATGGATGCATTTTTGATCACATCGAGTGCGGGCGTCGAAATATTTTCCCATCAACGGCCTTTTATCGGAATCACATGTTTCACCATGAGCGCTTGCCAAGAAAAACGCCAGTAGCTTCCCAAGTTCCAGTACTTGCTTCAATCCGGTCCTGACATCGGAAAGGGCAAACAACAGCGATAGTCACAATGCCCGACAAAGTGGATGCCGTATCATAATTTAGGGGCCATACACATGTATCCAGTGCATATGTCGATACCTTCGTCATAAAAATCTCGTCATCGGCTTGGTTGGTCCATACTAATCTCATCTCTGTGCATGACGACTAGCATTCCGTATTCTCGCTCCAAAACGCCAAAAGATCCAGGATCTGACACGGAATGGCCAGTAGTCAGTCAGCGCATGGCATACAAGCACATGTAGCGTGGGCTTACGCAGGACAACCAATCCCGATGGCTATCATGGCGAGTACCGTACATCCTTTTCCATATCCAAGCGCATTGTATATGGCAGGAGCAAATAGAGGAAATCCAGCGCCACAGAGTGAACGTAGACAAGCTACCGCCGCTGTTGCTGCCAGAAAAGTGAGTACTCGAATGAACCTGGACGGTACGAGAACACACCGGATGCAGCATAAAGAGTAAACGAGTCAACGAGATATGCCAGGACCGACTGAAAGCCGAGAATGGTGCCCGCACCAATGAGTGCAATACCCTAAATTATCATTCCTATCGACGACCGGACTGACTATTTCAGGACCATGAGCGCTCACAATATCCGAAACTATCCAGTGTGCGCGCGCTTGAACGGACCACCCTGTGATAAGTAGTCCTACAGGAAGTAGCGTGGTACCGATAAACATGGCAGCTGTTTGAGATGTATGAATTCTGACTCAGAAAGGACAGAAAACCACGAACGCAGTCTGAATTCTGGTCTTCCAACACCACCATTCTTGGTTTTCAGATACATATAAATCTTGTCCAGCGTTCTCCCGTTGAATTGTGACGCGCCTGTCAGCCCAACCCCGAGGGCGATGTAGTGTAGCCCTGCAATTCCAACGGGCTCGTTGGAAACATTCTCGTAAATGGATGGTATGATTGACAAAAAGACTGGGTTGTGTTAGAACATAGAAAAATCGAACGCTTCAATCGCTCACTGTATGTTGTACCGTACAGGTATGCCATGTAAACACCCAACAATTGAATGATAGGCTCTTGAGTAAATAACGCAAATGGCCGTATCATGGATTTAGCAAAGGCCGCTTTCCATCTAGGACGTCATGATCCAGCGCAGAATGACACTCGAAGTTACCACACGCACGTGCGATCCTCCTTCCCGTAGAAGATTGTTCGCACTTGTGTTCGCGATCTATTCTCCAGGTCCATGGACTGCCTTATTTTCTCTGCCTTCCTCTCCAAGAGTATAGGCGGATAAGCTACGGAAAACCTCATAAGCAGCGCACATCAGAATGATCGATTGGTTGAACTGAATTTCCCGAAGAAATAAAAGGCCAACTATCTGGACGATTCCAGCTGCAATGCTTGTCGACCAAAACTGGCAACGCGCTAGGTCGGTCGAGGAATTGCTGCATAAGAACAGACTTACTACCCATCTCCAGGTCGAACCTTGTGCGATCCTAATATGCGGGGTTGAATATAGGCTGATCGAGCGGGCAGAAACCTACCAGGCGCCTGTGACGGGACCAATTACTGGGCCAAGCAGCGGTGCTAGCGCGTAAATGGCAACTGCTTGTCCGCGTTCTTCCACGCGCCAACAGTCGCCAAGGACGCCGCCACCGATCTAGATGACTCGGTAAATAAACGGTTGTGGCAGCACTCAGCTGTGCCATGTGCATACCGCAATAGACGCACTGCCTCCTATTCCAGATGAGAAACGAAATGCAAGAATTTGTGATTCGTTTTGCGCAAAGCCACACGCAAAATTCCATGCTAGCGATAGCAAGTCCGATAAAAGCACAGAAATCGACGTCATTCGACACGTACATACCAAGAAACCATAGGTTTGCGAGTTGTAGCACTCGGGATCGGCCGTAAATTTCGCTAAGAGGGCCAAAGAACAGAGGGCCGATGGCTGCCGATTTTTTCGTCAGGCATGAAAGCAAAACACGTCATGGAATCAGATTGACCATATCCAAGAATGAAAATTGACATGGTGAATGCAATGCTTGCACTGCTATGAATTCCAAGTCGCGTCGCAAGTTGACTTGTGGCAGGAGCGACCATGGAAGAGGACACGGGCGCAATGAAGGTAAAACTCGAAACGATGGCGGTCGCGGCCCATTTCGGTCCAAAGCTCCAGCTAGATAAATAGAACGGATGAGAACTCAAGGGCAAGTGAGATGCGAGCTGCAATCTGACGAACTTCTTTGGGTTTTCGGGGTCGTCTGGGCCGTCCCAATCCACCACAAGGACACCAGTGCTTTCTTTGCTTTTTGGCGCTTTCTCGTTTGAACCTGCTGGGGCCGAAATATCGTACGGGGCAGGCAGAGATACGCAAGGTCGTATTTTAGAAACTGTGGCACCATGGGACACGTCTGATTCCCCTCTTACTGAAGAGTCTGCTGTGTCTGCATGCCTTTGACTGCTGTTCAGCGCATCCATTGAGAGATGGGTCAAATGGGGAGCGAATGGGGGACGGACTTCAGTGAGTCGGGTAATCATTAAGCGCACCGTTCAACACCAAAACGGTGCCCCGTTTGGTTAGCTTGAAAAATGTGCTGACAAACTTACTAGGTGACTGAGCTGATTTTAGGCAGTCAGCCAATCGGATACCTTCGCTATCGAGCTCGTTTTAAGCGTTCGTTTCCAACGGTTTGCAGATGCTGACCATGACAGCATTGCCCAAATTTGTAGTGGCTAAACTTAGTACTATGTGTCATCATATTATTTTACTTTGTAGATCATATTTTCTACCAATAAGATTTATTCAACTGACCAACTCTCTTGTGGCCTCATCGAGTCTTGCTGTTAACTGAGGTCTTGCTGTTTCACTGATAGAAATTAATTATTGGCCATGCTATTATATGGTGGATGTTCATGATGGCTAAGCAGATTGGTATCTTTTCTATCTTCAAAGAGTCACATCAGAGCAAAGTGTAATTGACAAGACATGTTTGACTGGCGGCCGCGATAGCACACATGTACGAAGCAGCATCCATCGAAGCATCTCGAAAGGTCACTATGTCTAACTTTCGGCCGATGTATCCCGCAAGCCACCAAAACTTGTAATCCACTGGGGGTACAGCGGTTCCACTGGCGAGTCCGGCTGGGCATTGTGGCGCCTTGCATATAAGATTAATCGAGCATGAGCATACAGTGATGCACCAACTTTTCGTATTCTACTGAGTCACCCAAATGCCTTTGCTCATAGACGTGTATGTAGCGATGGCCATCGCTATTCATGCCGCACACACATCCTTATCTCTCTCCGTCTAGTCAGGATTTGTCATGTCAAATGTCTTGGAAAGAAAGACCGTATCTATCATTCTATGCGTAACACAGCACCCACGTTGCAAAGATCCCTCCCAAACCAAATGTTAGATCGACCCTCACCTGGAAGATAAATCAACAAGCAAAGAAGAAAAAAGTGCTCCTGTTTCGACTGAGAGGGATGGAAAAATGTGTGGCCAACGTGGGGATCGAACCCAAGACCTTCGCGTGCCTCAGTCACAGCCCGTCACAAGGCAACAGTCTATGACTAAGGTATTAGCACGACGCTCTAACCAACTGAGCTAGTCGGCCATGTTAATTGACTGAAGAGTAACTTATATGCTATCTTGAGAATGAGATCATAATGCAAAAGACTAGATTACCTCGCTGCCCTTAATGGCCAGACGATGGCCCGAAGTGCGCTAGGCCGAACTAAGTCACCAGAGTGCAGGATCTGTGTGTGAAGAGGGATGCTCGGGCTGTCCACTGATTTGCCCGCCCGTCGGGCGCTCCTCTCCAAGGATCAGCGCCGGACCAGGACAGATCCTGTACAGTGCGGGCAGAGGTGGGTAACGTGGGCGGGAGGTACGCGGTTTCGAGCCGGCGAAAGCTCTCGTCAGGGGGCTGCCGCTACCCCGACCGCTTAACTTTCCGCGACTGTTCAGGGTACCAGCTTCCGATCTTTAGCCCTATCGAGAAAGTTGACCAATCCGCGTAGTGGCTCGCGATGGCGAGGGCGCAACCCCGGATAGATCGGTTGCGATACAGGTAACACAGGGGAGGGTGGCTTCCTGCTCGGCGAAGCCTAAATACCAAGTGGGCACGAGGGCCAGGCACGGTTGGCATTTCCCACAGGTCGTTCTGGCACCGTGGGCCCTTTCGGGATCCCCAATTGAACTTTTGCGCTGCCATGCGGTCCCCATGGCGGTCCATACCGACGTGGGATCGCTCTTCGCCATCCGTAAGGACATGGATAGCAAACTTGAATGCTCACCAACCACGACTTCTGTTATCTCAGGGAAAACATGCTTTAGCAGTGTAAGAAGCACTCACCCATGAAGGGTATTCGATCAGCCAAATATACTCGAACGTTATGTATAAATCAATGGACTGCTAGTGGCAGAGTGAGGAAAACTTACCCGTATTTTACGAGGTCTTTGTTTGGCTGTTTGCTGGACTGAATCGCCACGGACTAACCTGATTCAAATTCAAAAGGCGCGATGACAATTGACGACAGTAATCCCTGTTACGGTGGCAAGACCAATTTGAACCTTTGAGAGTCTGGAATCACTGTGCTACCGAGCATCCATGGAGATAGCAAACGCACTGCAGTGACTGCACCGCCGATGCTACTGAGCGTGTTCACACCCTTACTATCGTCATTCTGGCACCATGGCAGGTCCCCATTAGACTAAAACGTATTCATCCTCACCGATGCGCAGAAACCTTATATGCGATTAAGTACTAGTAGGACCCCCCATCCCCTTGTGAGCGACCAACGCAGTTACTTCGTGATGCTCTGAAGCTTGAACCCATCACTCACTTTCTTCGCCGGTTTGACTCTCCGCCTGGAACATTGAGTTTGGTGTTGAAGGTTAATTCTTTGGGCCGGTCGCTGCTTACTGTACCGATATAGATACCATTTGCGTGCTTATGCAATCACGGCAAAGTTGCCACCATGCGTGGATCTCTTCGTCAGTGCTGAGCATCGTCTTGGCTCCTCTCCCCCATTCGCACTCGCACAGCACGGGTTGAACTTTGAAGCGAGCGCAGAAGAAGATGACCCAAGAAGCGGTACTCCATTGTTCCACCGAAGGTTTAGTACCGCTTGGTGTTCGCTTCAATCAATAACAAATATGTAAATGAAAGGCATCATTTCGGAAGTTCCTGTGCACGACAAATAGGCATGCACTCTAATTTCCTCGTTTTGGGCTGCGATTATATTATATATTGACTCGGTTTTGCTGTTTGATTTTGCAGAGCCATCACCATCATCGCATCCTTTTTGCTTGCCACTTTGCCAATAAGCAGAGATGAGCACGCTCGTTGCGTTGGCATTCCTTGCAGTGGCGAAGCCTATGACCGTCTGGGCGAGCAACTCGGGTTGTCTCTGCACCTTCGGCCAGCCTTGCTGGCCCTCTGCCTCCGCGTTTTCGCAGCTTCAGTCGCAGGTGTCCCAGCCGCTCATCTATCCGCTTCCCAGCGCATCGGCGTGTTACCCTCCTGCGGATCCATCGGGGAACTGCACCGCAGTCGTCACGAACTGGTATGACGGGAACTGGCGGTCGTCCATGCCCGGATCTATAGAAGCACCCAATTTCGAGACGTTCATGTTTCAGAACGGCACGATCGCCGCATGCTATCTCAACACCACCATCACAGGTCAGTGCGAGCAAGGCAGAGTGTCGGTCGTCGGCGTGGATGCGCGCACGGTGGGGGACATCCAGGCTGCCGTCAACTTTGCAGTGCAGCGGAACTTGAAGTTGGTCGTCAAGAACACTGGGTGGGTCATTTCTTCGTGACGGCTCACAGGCGTTAACCGATGGGATGATGTACGAGCAGCCACGATTTCCTTGGACGTAGTGCGGCACGAGGTTCATTTATGGTGTGGACACATCATATGAAAAATATCACGTACAACACCACTTTTACCCCTCAAGGGTCTCCTACAAACGTGACGTACGAGGAGGGTTCGTCCGATTCATCGGTCCCAATTTTTCCAGTCTTGAACGTGTATCTAATTTTTTACTCCACAGTTGTCACGCTTGGCGCTGGCGTACAGTGGCACGAAGCATATGATGCCGTGAATAGTTACGGGCGTATGATGGTCGGGGGCCTGTCTATCGGCGGCTCCGTCGGTTCATCCGGCGGATGGTTGGCAGGTGGGGGCCACTCGGCACTGTCACCCTCGTACGGACTCGGTATGTTCCCCGAGAATCGTGGCATCTACTAAACTAATGGACAACCCAAAGGTGTCGATAACGTTTTGGAAATATCTGTCGTCCTTTCTACCGGAGAGTTCTTGGTGACGAATAACTATCAAAATTCGGATCTGTTCTGGGCGATGCGTGGAGGGGGTGGAGGCACCTATGGAATTGTCACCTCTGTCACCTACCGCACTTACCCCATCGTTCCCACCCAGCTCTACGTCTTTCAGGCAAACGTCACAAATTCTTCGGTCTCACCAGAGCTGGTCGGCGGTTTGCTCCGTTTCCAAACGAAATTTACCGACGATGGCTGGGGTGGATATGGCTCCATATCTCAGCAACAATTGACCTTCTTCTATTTCGGTCCAAACATGACCAACGAGACTGCGATCGCGACCACCGAAGCCTGGCGCAACTTTACGGCGTCCTTGGCGCCCTACGGTGTCGCCACCGCGGAGCAGATGTATCACGAACCTTCCTATTACGACCTGTACCTGGCCATCTTCAGTACGGGCGTCCAAAATGGTGGGAACCTCCTGATCACGAATCGACTTCTCTCGCGGGACACGGTGGCAAACAAGTATGCCGAAGTTGCTCAGATTTTGATCGACTGTAACGCTGGCTTTAAGTATGTTTTTAAACGCGTCCTGTCATGGACTGGCTGACGAATTCGTGATCTTAGCACTGTCGCAGGGGGAAAGGTCAGTCAGTTCAGCGCCGACTCTGCAGGGTTGAATCCTGCGTGGAGAGATGCGGTCATCGAGACCAACTGCGGGGTCGCGTGGGAGGATGGAGCCTCCTCGACGGAAATCCAGGGATTGATTTCCCAGCTGGAAGGATGGATCGCGGCCACGTACGATCTCACGCCGAACGACGGCGCTTACTTCAACGAGGTGCGTCACTTGGGTCGTATCCATAGAGCGCCATCGGTTCTGACTCCCCGCTCTCCCCCCAGGGATCTCTGTTCGAGATCGATTGGCAAAAGACCTATTTCGGCTCGCATTATTCGAAGCTGAAAGCGATCAAAGACACGTATGATCCGAACAAGCTGTTCGTCGTCGCGGCGGGTGTTGGATCTGAGGACTGGAACAAGAATTTGACGTGCCGGTGTTGATCGCGTTTCGTTTCGTTTTCGTCTGATGTCTTGGCCCCTGGCGATGATGATGCCCCTTTGCTTCAGTGTCGCAAGGCGCGTTCGAATGGTTGTGTTAACGTTGTACTGTAGATACCGACCCCTCCGATCTGTCACTACCTAGTTCGGTTTATCAAGAATCACGATTTCTGTTCACCATCCGATCGAGCTTGTTTCATCTTCGGCCGTTTCAAAACCGTGTGGAACCAGGATCCCGACATGTCTGTTGAGAACTGTTTACCGTCAGTGATTCGTCGGACAGGGAGGTTTACGAAGTGGATCAAAGGTGGTGACTCGCGATGCGGGATATTTTGGTTGCAGCGAAGCGATCGTAGATATTTAGGGCGCATCAAGATCGTGATCCGAGATCGAGTGCGAATGACATCACTGTCCAAACGACCAGCTGGCGCCATCAGACAAAATCGCTATGGCCTTTTTAGCCGGACTAGGCACACTTGTGTAGTCGCCAAGAAAATCACCCTTGACGCGCGGCCCACGTGACTGGCAGTCGATGAGCAACTGCACCGCGTGTTCACAAGTCAGGCCATTTTGCTGACGCGCCGGCGGTCACGCTTCGGCTTCCTTTAAATCTCGGTTGGGAGCTTACTAGCCCTCTCTGGCAGATACCGAAAGAGTCGGGACGACTTCAACGCAGGTCACCGGTCCAATCGGATTCTTTTTCGAAGGAGAGGGCCGTCGTCCCGTTACTTTTTTTGTTCTCCTTGGATCTCTCGTCATGCAGAAGGAAATCGCTCGAAGATCAGTTTATAGGGCAGGCAAGCAGAACCTACCCGGAAGACAACCACACACAACTTTGCGATCACATTCCGGTATAAAAATTCGACGTAAAAAAAATTGTATTACAACAACGGCCAGTCCAGATCAAGCACGAACGCGAGCCATCGCAGACGAAGAGGGGTCGCAACCATCGGCTCGCGCTTTCTCGTTTGCGTTACAAACCGATTCAAGCGAGTTGAGCAAACCCGACTTGGGAGTTGCCGACATCGAACGCGGTGTAGACGCCCTGGAGGAAGACGTCCCCGACGATCCAGAACGCTACGATTATTTTTTTTGCTCGATCAGAACACGGATGCGCTCGCATTGCGTTGCGTAAACGGGGGAAAAACTCACAAGAACCGATGTCCTGACCGACGAGGCCGCTGATGCAGTCCGAAGAGCCGGACGAGACCTGCCCGATGTTGAGGGCCTCGGCGGGGATGTCGAACGACGTGCCTCCGAACGTGAGGCTGATGGTCGGGAAGGAGCTGCATGGGACTGACAAGCGCGGCGTCGATGAACAGAAGAAGCGTGTGGAACACGAAATCACAACGCACATGTGTAAAATCCACTGCCGACGCTGCTCGGGGCGGCCGTTCCGCCGAGCGCGGCGTACAACGTGGATACGTCCGAGGGAATACCGACGATGAGGGTGGTACCGGTGTCGACGATCGCGTCGACGTTGCTCAGGAGCGTGTTACCGTTGCCCTGAACGTTGTCCATGGATACTTGCCAGTAACCCTGGAAGACAAACGTCAATAAATCGACTAGGGTACCGGGCGCTTTGCATTACCTCCTGCGTCACGGGGGTATAGGTGAAGCTACCGGTGTACAACGAAGGGTTTGTTCCACCGATGTACAACTCGGACCCAGAAGATGCAAGTTTGAACGAAAACACTGAATCGGTCACCTCCCCATTGGAGACGAGTGTCTGGAAAACCGGACTGGCACCATAACTCGAGATGGACTGAAAGGCCATCCCCATCAAACCGTCTGCGGGAAACTGAGCACTTTCAAACCCAGACGAATAGGTTGTGGAAGCGCCAAGCGTCTGAGTGGTCGCCTGTTTAGTTGTTAGCCATGATCGTACTCGGAGATTAAGCAAGACATACGCTGTAGCCAGCGATGGCCACCGTATCGGTATATTGTTCGCCTGAGACTGTAGATCCGTCTCCGTACTGGAGAGAATATGTCTGGCCCAAATCTACTGAAGTCGAAGAGGAGGAGGGATCCCAAATGGTGTGACCGCTGCAAGTCGAACCGCAGCTGGGACCCGGAAGGAAGAGATCGCTGTCGTGAGGTCAGATACAGCCACATGTAGTCATAACGCCAGTGGCCCACCTCGAGCCTGTGTCGAAATCGACTGTGAAATACGTTAGGGAAGCATCGAAAAGTTTAGGGGAAGATATACCGGTGAAGGTTTGGGCGGGGGTACCGACTGAGATACTGCCGTACCAGAGCTCACTGTTGTCATCGGTCAAGTCATCACCAGCCCCGCGCTTTTCGACGGTTTTCACGGCGGAAGGGTGTGTCTGCCCCGTGTTTTTCTCATAGTTCGCGAAACCTCGATGAATTTTGCTGAAAATGATGCTTCAGCCAAAAAAAGAAAAAAAAGGGCCGACGACATTGCATACGTACGTTTTGACCGAAGTAAGATGAGAGTTCAGCGCGACAAAGTCGACGCTGTTGTCGTGCTTCACATAGGTGGAACGTTTAGTGATGGGGACGGTGACGCCAGTCCTCTGCTTGACAGGCTGAGGTACCGCAGCGGCCAAGATGGCCAACGAAACGAAAGACGTCGCAAGAGTGGTGCGCATCGATGTTGCAGAGTACTAGAAGAAAGACTCGACGAGGGTTTGGCATTGCCCTGCCTGCCTTTTAATACAGCAGTCCATGACGACAAAACCGCGGAAAGAGAAGTGCTTGACACCCGTCCCATGTGATGATAAGAGCTACACGAGAATGATGCACCAGGTCCACAAGTTATGGAGCAGAACGTGGCGACGACCAGCCTACCGCGTTGAGCAAAACTTGAGAAGCGAGGTCCTTGCTAGATACGAACGTGGATCATGCGCTCTGAGAACACGTACCCCAGCCCAACCACGGTAGATTGTACCTCGAGACCACATGCCGAGCTGATGCAAATGATGTGCATCCACAACACAGACGGGGTTAGATATCAACTCCACATTTACGTCATCATCGGTTGGTTCATATCTGTCGGTGCAGCGCATGACTTGATTAGAATTTTACAGTTATGAAGCCGCAAGAACGGACCCAGCACATGCTATGATTTCTTGGCCGGACAGATTTGGCCAGGTAAACGTTCCGCACACATTCGAAAATCGTGGGAAACCATCAAAGGCGTCGCCGGTTGTCGGAAGTTCATCAATCATCACTGAAACATGCTCAGAAATAGCTAGGATCGTGTCGTGAGTGGCAATGCCATTGTCATTTCCCCAGCTTGAGATTGGAATTCGACATCCGCAAACTTCAGAGATGAACGCTTGGATACAACGACTTGCATTTTATCCACCACGCTGAAAAAGAAGCTTGCCATCCAATGGGCGCCCGGGCACATCTGCAGAGTCCCAGGAAACGAAGAGGCCTACATAGAGGCGAAGAAGGCAAAACTTTCAATCCGTCGAAACTTCCCCGCCAACTTCGCACAAGATCCAAGAGAGCCAAGGTCCTCCCCGGGAGTCGACCGGCGGCGAAACAACACCTCAAAGCTCAGCGTTTTCGGCCGTTTCAACGCACTCGCGCCCCACTCCCTGCTTCCATCCTCATTCCGGTGTCTTGCAGCACCCTGCTGACCCGGCAAGTCGGGTTTCCGTCCCAACCCACACCCCCCTCTACCTCTATCTCCTCGTCCCACCTTCCTTTACGCATCATGCGGCCGGTGTGATCTTCCTCCTTGTTCCAACATGTCCCTGAATAATGTACAATCTGGCTATCTAACTCCTTGCAGAGAAGAGACCGTGGTGATCATATCATCCGACGGCAATGGATACCCGGCCTATGCCGCCACGCGTACAACTTTTCTATACTATCTTTCACAAAGCAGACACCGCTCGACGGATCGAATCGCGACGATAACGACATGCAATGCGCGACTTGACCAACTACCCCGCATGTGCCCCCTCGCTTGCTTTCAACTCGTCCCCACCCGCCTTGCCAATGACGGCGACGGCGACGGCCGCAGCAGCGTGACGATTGCGTTACATACGCTGCATTGCTGCTGCCATCGCCTTCATCCATTCCCTCCTCCGCGGTGCCCCAATAAATGTACAAACGACTTTGCTTCCTCACTGATACGACATGCGAATCGAATGCTGCGAGATCGATGGTCTTGTCTGCGTTCGCAAATCCAGAACCGTTTTTGAAGCGGGATGGCCTTGCCGCTGTTGCTAGTTCTTTCTAATTGCATTCCCCACGAGCCAACCCCGAAAAAGGTGACAGATAGCCAATGAAGTTTTGTCGTCAACCTGTCCATCCTTTAATACGGTAACCCAAGGCACCAAGATGGATACCGTTATCCATAGCATCGGCGAAACATGGCACCTCGAAAGGGGAAAAACACTTGATAGAGCGAGTATGTACCCCCGGTACAGAGCGATGGAAAGGATCAGATCGTGGCATCGCTACTGAGCTCGTGGTACGAACTTCTGATCGAATCACGTCAGATGCGGATGCGTATACTTGACGACTTGTTTCGAATGTCGTACTGGCTTGGCATCCCCACGTGCTGTAACATGTAAGTACGTGGCATATCAGCGACCAGTATTGCCCTACGCCCTTTTTCCTCGCGGTTCTAGTCTGCTCGTCTCAGCTCGCGCACCCCTTCCTTAGCAACGCCCCTGGCCAGATAGTATTTAAGGAACTACCATCTCCAAGCTTCCGGGAATCGGATTCTTTTTTTACCCCAGCTCTTCGAGTGTCACCATGTCATGCTTCTGTGACAGCACGGTATTTCTAGAGAGGTAATTCTGACTGCCCAACCTCAACTTGAGCTTGGTTAAAATTTATTGTCTTCAGACCGACTTTCTTTTGTAGGCAGGAAATCGTCTCATAGACCCAGTCCCGTGAGGGCTTCAGAGCTCAAAAAAAAAAAAAGGTGCTGCCACCTAACCGCCTACGCTACGTCGGAACTCCTCGCTGGCAGTCGAACATCGTACCGTTGATCAGTAGAGACATTATGAGGTATAATTTACCAAGAAAGCAAGCGAAATTCTATGGCCCATCCTCACCACCACCGTATCTCTGACCAGAGCAACGGGCCAAACACGACGCACGCCGTCCAAAACTGGTTCGATTCTACGTTAGCCAACGCAAACAAGGGTCGGAACATCGAACGCCGCACCACTCTAACGCTCTTGATCAAGAGGGATGGGTATTCCCATACGGATGGGGCGGAAAGCAAAGGTTCGGCCTCGTGCTTCGGATTGTTCACGTGCCTGGGATGAGTGAACATGACCCATATGGAGTAGAACGCTACGTTATAAAAGTGGTAGAAGAGTAGCGGCGGAGAAGGAGCAATGCTGTAAACGGTGGTCAAGCAAAATCTATGATTTACAGACGTCAGGTTGCTCACCCAGAAAGAAGGGATACCGGACCACGGACACATTCCCCACCACATTCAAAGTATTTGAAACAGCCGGTTTGAAGTACTGCAAGACATTCGTCTGTGATACGATATGCGTCAACGCTACCCCAACTAACCACGAAAAAGCAACGTGCCGTCCGCGCCAAACAGATCGTACAATGCGATACTGAGGATGTTGATAGTAGATGCCAACGGCTTACGAGCCCAGTGCCAACGAGCGAGGACATCCGAGACCTGATCCCAGTTGCTATAATTATTGACTCTGCCTAATAGTTTTGCCAGTAAAACCACATCGTTCAGAGCAACCGTCATTCCGCCGCCCGTAAGGGGATGCCTCATATTCCAGGAATCGCCAAGAAGAAAAACGCCTTCCTTGGTATATCGTCCACCTTGTTCAACGGAGGGAAGAAACGAATTTGGCATCCGGCGCAAGCGATCCCTTTCTAGAGCATCACGAACAGGTTGATGTAGAGATTCAGGGAGCTGAGGAACGACGTTTGTAAGGATATGGTTCTAGATAATTTATCAGCGTAGAGGATTACACGAGAAAAGCACTCCTCGCCTTGAGATCCGATGGAAGCGGGTGTTTTACATCCACCAGGATGCGGGTATCGTATTCTGATATTTGGTATAAGAGGACCGGTCCATGTCCTTTGACGAGAGCCACCGTGCCGTGTTGAGGCATTGGTAATTTTGCGTTCTTGAGGATGGCGCCAACAAAATAGCTCCGAGTGGACGACTGACGCGCAGACCTGCCCATCACTGCATTTCTGAAGTTAGAGAAGCAACCGTCCGCAATGACGACCAAATCTGCAAAAAATGGTTCTTTTTCTTCCTTGGAGCCGTCGCCGCTGGGAGACGAACGCGTCGCGCGGACGCCCAGGACTCGCTTCGTGTGCTCGCATTCTATGAGTTCGTTTACCGTCGCTTCGATGACGTCCACGCCCGGCGCACGCTTGGCATACTCTCTCAAACGCGTGATGAACCTGCCATGGTGGAAACTGCGGCCCTGTCGTCCGTCCGGGTAAGGAATGTGAACGAGACGACCCGAATGTGCGACGCAGTAACCGTGCTCCGGAATGGCATCGATCCCTTCCAAGGTGCCCTCCATCCCAAGCTTTTGCAAGGCGGCGACGCCAGCAGGTTGCAACAGCTCGCCGACTATACGGTCCGGTTCGGAAAGGGAACGTTCCAGGAGTGCAACGCGTATGGGAGAGCCGCGCGATACTGAAGTTATTGAAGAAAGTGCATGAGCGAGCGCTGAGCCTGCAACGCCAGCGCCAACGATGAGAATGTCGTAGTGATTTGAGGGCGTTTCCATCGACGGTGTTAGTGGGAGCCGGGAGACACTCGAAAGTGGACCGACAAAATGGGCTGATGAGCATGCTGACTCAGCAGCAATATCAAAGTGGGCTCACTGAAATTTACAGTCAGGCTTGTCCGAACCTGCAAGCCTACGTTGTTACACTCGGCGTCGACGAGTGTGAGTACTTGGATCGGTTTCGTGTGGAAGGTGATATCGTTTGTACACGGTTTTCTTTCAGGGGGATTCTACTTTTGTCAAGTCTCATTCGCCTGGCACAGCTTCGTCTCAGCCAGCATAATCTAATTTTGCCGTCGTGCAAACAAAAATTGATCCGGTCAATGGCGGCACCGCTGCTCACGTTTCACAGGGAGATACTACAAGATATCCACGACCCGTCCACGAGCGACCTCCTCATTCTTGCCCGCGGCCTCGGGCTTCGACGCATAGTATGCACGCTCATGAAGATCTACGACTCTCCACAGAACTTGGTTCTCCTCGTGAACGCAGCCCCGGAAGAAGAAGTCGCTATCGGTGAGCAGCTCGGCGTCATGGGCTGTCGAAAGCCCGGTTTGCGGATCGTGGGGTATGAAATGGGTAAACGCAACAGGTTAGCTTGTCTCTCTCTCGCGTCGGACAGCGAACGGTATTCATATCCGTCCAGACAGGATCTTTACAAGACGGGCGGCCTCATTTCGGTGACGTCACGGATATTGGTTGTCGATATGTTACAGTCTGACATACCTACCGAATTCATCGCTGGTATCATTGTCATGCACGCGGAGAGGTCAGCCATTATACCCGTCGAAAGCTTTGCTACGACGACGCTTTTTTCAGGGTAACAGCGCTTTCCTTGGAGGCCTTCATCGTGCGACTGTACCGAGAGAAGAATGCCACCGGTTTTTTAAAGGCATTTTCCGACCAGCCTGAATTCATCACTAGCGGAATGTCGCCTTTGAAAAACATCATGAAGGAACTCCAGTTGCGCACGGTCCATATTTACCCCCGGTAGGTAACGCAAAGGAGGCGAGATGTGCTTCTGAAAGCGAGCCGTTAGATTTCACCAGTCCATCAAAGACACGCTCGAGCATCGCAAAGCTGATGTTGTCGAGCTGTACCAACACATGACCGAAAATATGGCTACCATTCATCACGCGATAGTACAATGCATGACGACGACGCTCTCCGAGCTGAAGCGCTCGAACACTTCGGTCCGGTCATGTGCTGCATCATCTTTGTACACCCCTGACCGCACACTCTAGCTCGAACTCGACGACCTGAACGTTGAAAATGCCTACTTCAAGTCATTCGATGCAGTAGTGCGGAGACAGCTCGACCCTGTGTGGCACAAAGTGGGACCCAAGACAAAACAGCTGGTCAGCGATCTTGCGACCTTAAGGCGCCTTCTCAGGTGCGTAATAATCACGTGCCACAAATCCATTTTCACTCATCGTCACTCAACGCAGCTACCTGTTGTCCTACGATGCTCTCGGGTTTCATGCATATCTCGAAACGCTGGCAGTCTCAAATACCACTAGCGCATCGGGCAATGCACGGCAGAATCAGTCTCCATGGATGCTCACGGACGCTGCCAACACCATCTTTCAGACTGCAAAACGACGTTGCTATACCCTTTCGAGGACCAACGCTGATCGCCCATCGGCGGCAATGGACCATGGGGACGACGAGGATGCATGGGACGCATTGGATGACATACAAGGGCGCGGAGAATCTCGATCGACGGGGTCAAAACCCTGGATCCCCGACGGCATGGACCCGGTGCTCGAGGAACTTCCCAAATGGGAGCTACTTTCAGACGTCCTCCAAGAAATCGAAGAGGAAATCATGAGGCAAGAGTCGCTTTCATCACGTGAGCCTCGCCCCTACGCCTGACTCGGCCTAACGATGAATGCATGACGGTAGACAGTCGAGGTTCGGATACTGTCTTGGTCATGACGTCTTCCCCGCAGTCGTCTGGTTTGGTCAGCGAGTTTCTGTCAAAGATGGATGTCGATGCGCCGAAAGGCCAGCGGGGTAGGAAGATGATGGAAGGAAAGTTGCGACGGTTTCTATACTGGAAAAACAGGCTCGCTGGCCAGAAGAACGGAAAAAATGGAACGCGGAGGCAGTGTGAGAATCCTGCACCTCGGGCGTCTGGCAGTACTAGTTCTGCAGCCGTAAGTGATGCGCTACGGAAAAAGGACAAAGAAAGGGCTGCGAGGAGCGTGAATCGACGACGAATCCGTGGCGGTGCCCCACAGTCGACCGCGTCAAATATGTCTAAGGAATCGGATGAAGTCGTCGTGTTGGACGATGGAGAAGACATTGCAACATTGTAGGACTTATTCTCTCTTCTTTGGATGTATGTATGTCTCACGTTTATGCACCTTTTTTTTTCCAGCATCGCGCGGAATACATCAATGAACGACCTCCTGGTTCCTGAAGGAGACATGGAGCTGCTCGAAGGAATACTCGCCAGTCAATCCGATGCTCACTTTGACATGGAATACGGCCTGCTTGCGCCTCAGCGGGCGGTGGTCGTGCGGAATTACTGTGACGACACGGACGACCAGGTATTGGCAGAGATACAACCCAAGTTCATCGTGATGTTCGAGCCCAACCTCGAGTTCGTGCGTCGGATCGAGGTGTACCGCAGTTCGAGCCCTGGCCTGGGAGTGAGGGTTTATTTCTTGCTGTATCAGCTGAGCTGCGAGGAACACAAGTACTTGGCCGGACTCAGGCGTGAAAAGGAGTCGTTTGAGCGTCTCATCAAAGAACGTGGCGTACGTATTTTTCCTCCCATTCGGTGATGCCCACCTTCATCCTGCCTGTGTAGTCAATGCTGCTCCCGATCTACGAGGACAAAAGGCTTGGGAGTAAAACCGGAGAGCAGATCATCAAGTCGATCAGTTCGCGCGTGGCGGGTGGACGGAAAGAGTTGAGTACGCAATCCTCTCAGGTTTGTTAGACCCTGCTCGATCATTGTGACCTGAGATATTTGACGGGGCCTCTGCAGATCATCGTCGACATGCGCGAGTTCTGGTCTACGCTTCCTTCGCTACTGCACGCCTCGGGCATTCTGATCATTCCCGCTACGCTCACCGTCGGTGATTACATACTTACGCCCGACATTTGTGTCGAACGCAAGAGCATCCCTGATTTGGTGGCCAGTTTCAACAGCGGGCGGTTGTACGTCGTCGTTATCGTCGAATCTGCCGCATTTTTTTTCTTCGTCGCTCAACCTCGGCCTTTTTCATTTAGGTACACGCAATGCGAACTCATGTCGGTGCACTACAAGCAACCCGTCCTGCTCATCGAGTTTGAAGAAAACAAGGCTTTTTCGCTCGAGGTGCGTCCTCCCCCTTTGTCGCGCGGTTTCCCGAAAAATGACACCGATGCACGAACACGAATAGCCCGTCTCGGAGACGACCAAGACGTACGCCAAATACGCGTCCAAGAGGTCCGGCAAGAAGCCCAATGCCGACACGTCCCCGAGCGAGACCGACCGTGCGCCGCCGTCGATCCAGTCCAAGCTCGTGCTGCTCTCGCTCCACTTCCCGCGCCTGCGCATCCTCTGGTCGTCTTCGCCGTACGCGACGACGGACGTGTTCGGCGATCTGAAGGCGAACCACCCCGAGCCGGATCCCTCCCGCGCGATCGCGATCGGCGCAGAGGAGGACCCGAACCTGGGCGCGGGGGTGAACGCGGCCGCGGAGGAGTTGTTGCGGTGCGTGCCCGGGGTGACCGCGAAGAACGTCCAGTACGTGATGAACAGGGTGGGGAGCGTGCGCGAGCTGTGCGCGTTGAAGAGGGAGGAGGTGCAGGGGATATTGGGCGTCGAGCCTGGGAATCTCTGCTGGGAGTTTATGCATCGGGGGGAACGGGGGACGGTAAGACGGGATGGGTGATTGGGGGGGTTCACCGTGATCTGAATGAATGGTATACATATAATTGTATGGAAGGTCGGATGTCAGGGATGAATACTACGGTCGGTCGTCGCCTTGATAGAACGTAAGAGGATTAACTGTCTCAAGTGGTGAGGTACGCGCCCATGATAGGCAGGTAGCGATTGCCGACAAGGGTGGGCCGAAACCTTTTTGTGAGTAGATAAACGGAAGCAGCGGCAGGCTCAAATTTCTGACGTGCAGAGACTTTCGACGATCGGACATTGCTAGCAGACAGATACTGTACATTCGGCTGACACTCATACAACATACTATACACTGTGAGTTGAATCCGGACAGACTTGTTGGAAACCCGTATTCAAGTCGTCATTACTCAAAAGATCTGCGGCTCTTCGCCGGACTCGGTGTTGTTCTCCAGGACCTCCAAATGCCTCGGAGCCTCTCCGAGGGTTTTGGCGAGTCCGAGGGTGGTGATACCGACTAAATGGCCAGTTGTAAAAAAAATAATGAAATGGAGAAATAAAGCGAAGCTGCCTACTTCCGTCCTTGGTGGTGCCTTGGAACGCGACGATAGGTCCGAAGCTCGCCCACGGAGTAGACTGCCTGTCGGGGGTGCCTTGGAACGGGCCTAGGAATGGGAATTAGCTTTACCGTAATACGGTAGTCATCTATTGGAGTGCCCTCCTGACCTTTGGTTTTCACGGCCCCGTTGGTGACGTCAAGCACGACGAAACCGATGGAACCGACGCGCTTGTCGTTCGGCTCGCCTGCCAAGTCCTTGAGCCGTCCGTGAATCCCGACGAGGAGTTCTGTCCCTGGGAAAAGGAAAGTCAGACATCGAGAGAGCGGCGACTCGGGGTCCGTATGTATGAATGTAAAACTTACTGGGATCAAGTGTGACAATTTCAATTCTCTTGTTCGGGTCCACGATGCCATGACTGACAGGCCTCGCGACACCATCGTATCGAATGGTGAGCCCTATGATGAAGGCACGGTAGCCTACACTTCTGTCGGAGAAGATCTCGATCTGGCTGATGCCCTTGATCTTGAATTCGGCAGGGAAACCACCATCTGGGCGACGCCAACGTCAAAACACAAAACACACGCGATGCTGGGACGTCTGGGGCAAAGAGTGCTCACACGTGATGGCATCGTTGAAGGTCACGTCGTTCGCGTCGTCGCGACGACCGGTGGACTTGGTGAACACGAGGTTAGAGAGGATGGGGTCAGGCATGATGAATTGGCGGGTTTGAAGGGTGCTGACTCGTTGCTGCTGCTGGATGGGCTGGATTTATACCCTCAGGCCGCCCAGGATAATTCCTGCTATGGGCATACTTGTCATGATTCATCCCTTTTCATTTCCGATCCACTCCTTCCATTGAATGCGATGACTTCCCACTCCACTCATTCCGTATCCTTTCATTTCGTACCCTTTCATTATTTCCTAGTGACCAGCAGGCTCCATGCACTGGCTTTGGGACAGTTCTAACAAAATCTATTTTTATTGCTTTTGAAACCATGCATGCTGCACAGGACGGTCGAGACGAGAGCTAATGCACCGGTCGCGATTCTAAAGGAACATAGTTAACGTATACACCTCGCTGGACGTGTGGTTGACGAGCTCCATCCTGTGCGAAAGCAGGGGACACGTCGCAAGGGGCGACGAAGGCAGGAAATGGATTGCAATCCAATTTGTAATCAGATCCCGATGTGACACGTCGAAGAGGCATCCACGTTCATGATCGCCATTGAGTAAAATGTCCCAATCTGTCAGGGTGTCACATCGCGGATCGATATCGCGATAATCAGAGCCGCGAGTGTGACAAGGATAGGATCCGGCAGAAAACAAGGAAACGAAAAGATCAGCGAGACGTGGTCATGAGCAGTATGCACATGTCGTATCCCATATCGCCCGGCGGCGAACGGTAGATGCAAAGCACGTCGACGCCGGGGTCTTTCGGATAATCCCGCTTGGCGTAGACGCCGCCAAGATTACCTATACCATCGCCATTGGAATTGAAAAAGGAGGGTGGGTATATCTGGTAGACGCTGGTAGAAGACGGCTGATTCCCACCACACTTGGGGAATGGGCGGCTCTACAGAGGATGTGACTGAAAAGGATTGTGATTGCGGCGGGTGGGGAGAAAAGAAGGCCGGCGGAAAGATACGAGAGAGATCATGAGCCTCGAGGCAGGCAAGAAAAGTCACTATTATACAGTTTCATTTCTGGAACCCTTTGGCGCCGGGGGTGGTAGGTATAAAAAAAAGGTGGCGCAAAGACGAGACCGAGAGTGGCAACTGCAACAATGACAGATCATCCGGCGGTCAGTGGCGGAGATATAGAGAATGGTGACATGAATCGGGCGAAAAGCGGAACAAACGCTGGGATGGGAATGCTCATTATATTAACCCCGAGGACGTAAAACCCTGACCTAGGTCCAGCCGAAATGGCGCCATACTGGATCAAAAAAAAGGGGCAAAGTAGAGTAATTGAAAGTGACTGACTTCAAACTGAACGCAGCACCATGCCTCGAACACCCGTTTCTGGTTGTATACCGCCTGCTGCGCAACGGCTCAGGGCGTAGGGATGATCGATCAAATGATAAGTGAGTCAGCCTGGTCCTCCACGAAGAAAAAAAAGGTGACGTTGACCAAGCAAGCTGAGCTGTTGAAAGATGGCCATACGCGCCTGTCTTGGGTGGTGGGCAGTTGTCAAATGTGACTAACCTTTCTTTAATGGACTTTTGGACTAGAGCGACACCGTCAGTCGATGGCGACGACTCTTTATTATTCCGAGACATTCGTTGACAGTCATACGATAGTTTCACCTAATCCTATTTATCCTTGCTGTTAGCTATAAAATCCCTACAGTCTTTACTCGTAGAATAGGCGCCTTCGGATTGAGAATGCTATCCAGCTCTTTCGAATGACCTCTCGTATGACCCAGTGTCACATCCTTTCGAACTTTCACATCCATCGACTTATCTCGCTTTTCTCTCTCTCTTTTCCGATTGGCTACCTACGGTCTGATCAACCTCACGGTTTCTTGTTTTGCCGCCCTCAAAGACCCTTTCT
Organism: Boletales sp. KT-2023a; assembly: GCA_038090395.1. Taxonomy (NCBI): domain Eukaryota; kingdom Fungi; phylum Basidiomycota; class Agaricomycetes; order Boletales; species Boletales sp. KT-2023a. The sequence continues at coordinate 1,564 of JBBPMP010000093.1, read as the reverse complement.
CAACTCAGTTCCCAAAAACACTAACGATGCATTCCTACTCACTCAGAAGCTGTGCGGGTCAGACGACCCCGCGATGACGCGCATTAAGTGAGTCATCTGTTGCTTGTGTGTCAACCATCTAGGTTCGGTGGAAGTATCCGACGCACCGGAGCCGCCGAGTTCACCAAAATGGTCTCGCTGTGACGTGGTAAAGGCGATGCCGCCTGTTGCAATTAGCAATGGCAAACGCCTACTCACCCACACGGGGAGTAAGGCAGGACGTATCCTGATGCAGTTGGAAGCGGAACATAGCCATTCTAGTGACACTCAGGCTGAGGCTGAAGTCATATACTTGACTCCGTATGGCTCCTAGGCACATTGGTCTCACTGGTGCTGGGTAACAATCCGAGTAATCTGTGGACCGTGGTGAAATGAAGGAAGCGTAAAGATGAATGTGCCATAGGAATAGCCCCAGGCATGCGGTACAGGACATGGTCCTGGATGCTGCTGAATAAAGTCTATCTAGTGGCAGACGAGGTTGGATTCGCGTTAGGATGAATAATATTGATATCTGAAGCAGTTCTTCATCCTTGATGACTACGTCAGACAAGGAATCGAGCGACCAAGACTCGGCAGCCTATGACAAAGTAAAAGGTGTCAATTTTGCTAACTGGGGGAATACTGTATTTCCTTGTTCGACGATGAACGAGACGTTAGTGTCCAACGAAAAATAATTTCCTCGTTGGCCAAGAAACGGTCATTGCCCAAGGAGAGTGCTACTGCCAATGTTCCCTCTGACAGCACTGTTGAGACCTCGAAGTCACATTGCCACCATCGCCATACCAAGAAAAAAGTTACTGTTGAAACCGTATCCGAACACCTTCAAAGTGAAAGCGAAAGCCATGTAAGTCAGAAACCTGCGTTATCGAGCCCGCACAGCAGATCACGCCTATCAGCTACATTGGAAAGGCACTAGGATGCATAGGACAGTCTGACCTGGATCTGTCGGATTCCGAGACCTCAGACAGCTCCTTCACCAGTCCAGAGTCATCCTCTAGCGATTCGGACTTGTGCAGTTCATCGAAACCCAGTATCGATGGCGGGATGTCATCTTCTGAATTATCATCATCGCATCAACCTCATAAAAATAAAAATAAACTAAATCTGGTTATGGAAAGCTGAAACCAATACTGCCTACCAAGCATGACGTCTCGGCTGATTCACGATCATTCCATCGTTTCCTGACAGAGGGGGCAGCGTACATCAAAGCCAGTGCTGTAGATGCGTCCAAACAGGTGTTTGTGTTGTCGCACTACTTAACCAGTAAAGCACACGAATTTTATATCCGTGAGGTTGCAGGAGACCCGTATAAATGGGAACTACGGGATTTCTTCCTCGAGTTGTTTAACAGCTGCTTCCTGGTCGATTTCCGAACCGAACAACGAAAGCGGCTTGTTGAGAGTCTACAGCGAGGTGTAAGAACCCTTACCTTTATTTCACATTCTCACAACCCTATACCCTTACCCTTTTCAACACATACGTCATTGGAATGTCGTAGAACGTTGTAGAACATTCGTAACACCGC